>JAGGCT020003853.1:0-10914 GCA_017654935.2 Phymorhynchus buccinoides
ACACTTAGAGCAAAGCCAACTAAGATTCACTGGCTCTGCTCAGAGCTTCTCTCTCTCTCTTTCTCTCTACTATGTGTCTTTGGTGTAAGCCTGTGTACAAGGCCTGTACAGTTTACGTCAGCACATTACGGCAACAATCTGTGTCCAGCCAGTGAGAGAGCTGAGCTGATTGGCTGCTGAGTCCCCCCAAACCCCGCTGAATTTGTTGCGTGTAAGGAAACCCCTAGGGGAAGCAGTCCATCCTGTGTAGCGTCCCCTTTTCTCCCAGTCGTGTTCTCTGCCAGCTAGTCGCAACATCCTCTACAACAAGACCGGGCACAGGGCAGAGAGAAAGAGAAGAAAGACATCAAGAACGAAAGAAAATGGCAGAGGCACATAATTGTTTCACTGCTATCAGGTTTTCATCGGATCATCAGTAAGTACAAAACGGGTTTACATTTTTATGTAGTAGTTTTTTTTCCAGGTTTCTTTAGTTTAAAATTATTTTGCCTGTCAACTTTCGAGTGATTGTTGTTGAGTGGAACAGACCTGTTTACTCTACTCTTTTCGAGTAGTATTCTACTCAATTTGGATCTCTACTACTCTTCCAAATTGAAGATAATGCTAGATTCTACTCATTTTCAGTGAACATTGTTTGATGGTTTAATGAATAAAACTACACATTTCACACCAAAACTACTCATTTCATTTTCAGCTATCCAGACTACTCAAGACTTATGTAGGGGGTAAACAGGTTGAGTGGAGGTTTTACGTCCTCATGGCGGAAAGCCCTTAGGGACAAGTTGTTTCTGGTGCTGGGTCGATGTTGAATTATCGATGAAATGTAGCGACTTAAACTTTTACGAACTTCCATACATCGAGGTATTTATTGACTTTTATTGTAAAAGTCATGACATGTTGCTCTGCCATCTTCGTCTTGATGCTGCTTTGGTACATGATTGATTACGAATTGAATTAATTAGTTTAAACCAATGCACATGATGCTGAGTATAATTATTTACGATTGATGGCAATGATTCATTATTATGATTATTGAAAATGAGTTTAATTGAGACAAAAGAGGAAACTTGTAGGCCTACTTTAGACACCGCCTCATGTTTACGACACTGAATCTCAAAGTCCGCTTCTTTCAATGTTATGGAAATAATCCTTGGCTAATAATAATAATAATAATAATAATAATAATAATAGAGGTATGGTAAAGGCGGCGAAAGGTAGGCCTACAAGATAGCCTAAAATAATGATGTACTAAAAGTATGAAGAGAGAGAGAGAGAGAGAGAGAGAGAGTGAGAGAGAGAGAGAGAGAGAGAGAGAGAGAGAGAGCAACACTATCTTTCTTTGTACGATGTACAATGTCAGAAAATGTAGGTAACACCTGGACAACTTAGTTTGAATCAGCTGTCTCGTAGGATGGCTTTAGTATAGGTGTGGCATTCTCAAAATGGATTTGTTCTCAACATGTCTGCGCATGTGCGAAATCGATCATGACGTACCATCAAATTTTACCTTTTGTGTATTCGATACTAAATTGACCCTAAACCTATTCCTAACCCTATGCCTAACCCTAACCCCAAACCTATCCCTAACTCTTCGCACATGCGCAGACATATTGAGAACAAATCCATTTTGAGAATGCCACATAGGCCTAGTCAGCGTCTCCTTTCCACACACTACCCACTCCTTCACTTACCCCAAAAGCTATTGACAATCTGCCATCCCCCATCCCCCACCCCCACCTCCCATCTCTCTTCACCTTTTTTCCCTTTCATTTCTTGACCACCCCTCCCCCCCCCCCCTTAACCACCCCCCCCCCACACACACACACACACACCTCCCCTCCCCTCTTTCCATCCGACTTCTTAACCACCCGTTAGCACACTGCTCATTTTTGAAAAATAACCTTGATCGCTTCTCGGCCTTTTGGCTAAGACAGTGATTCATGAATGAATTCAGGTTTTACGTCCTCTCGACCTGGGAAGACAGTGATTCAGGAACATAAATTTTTCTTTTATATACCCTGGTTGGTTTGTTCAGCCCGTCGTACATTGCGAAAGCCGATACGCGACGTTAAACTGAACTACCATCCACTGTCTGCTGACAGTCCAGACACCCTTCATTGCTTAGCAGTAGGGGGTAGGTTACACGGGTAGGGGTGGACCTACCCTGGCTTTCTAGCGTTCTTATTTCCCCCCCCCCCCTTTCTTTTGCCAAGTCATCAACTTTGGGCCACATCAGCACAAACACATGATGATCAGTCATGTCATTGTTACGGGAGGGAGTTATCTAATCGAAGTGCTCTCTCTCTCTCTCTCTCTCTCTCTCTCTCTCTCTCTCTCTCCTCTCTCTCTCTCTCTCTCTCTCTCTCTCTCTCTCTCTCTATGCATATCTAACTCTCGTCTCTCTCTCTATCCCTCTCTCTCTCTCTCTCTCTCTCTCTCTCTCTCTCTCTCATCTCTAGGTTCTCTCTCTCTCTCTCTCTCTCTCTCTCTCTCTCTCTCTCTCTCTCTCTCTCTCTCTCTCTCTCTCTCTCTCTCTCTCATGTTTATGTATAGGTAAGGCCCAATGCAACCTATTTTTGTTCTATCTCAGTTCTGAGTTGTTAAATACATTTTCTTCTTTGTACAAAGAAGAGAATGACCCCTCGCCTGTCAAATTCCGCACGCACAAGCACATCGACACATACATATGGGCACACAGACACGCACGCGCACACACACACTCGCTCGCTTCCTTTATCCCTCGCTTCTGTAGGCCTATTCTGCTAGACGTCGTCCTTACACATTCAAGTCGTCCACATTTTAGATTAGCCCATGATCAGATGGACCAACAGGTCTGCTGATAAAGTAATTTATGGCCCTCCAGACACCAAGTTGACTTTAATGTTGAGTGTGTGTGTGTGTGTGTGTGTGTGTGTGTGTGTGTGTGTGTGTGTGTGTGTGAGAGAGAGAGAGAGAGAGAGAGAGAGAGAGAGAGAGAGAGAGAGAGAGAGAGAGAGAGAGAGAGAGGATACCATGTCTATCTTTTTTCATTAATTTGTTTAGTAAGTTCATTTATCAGCAATGAAAACAGAGCAGGAGAACAAACCTCACCTTCTTTTAAACCTTGTGGACACAAAAAAGCGTCTGTTAAATTGGCTCCCACTCGCACACGTGCCTTACCAACATCATAAATGGTTTTAAGTGCATTCATACATTTCCCCCTAGTTCCCTCTAATTGTGGAAATATTTTCCACAATTTATCCCTGCTTACCGTATCAAATGCCTTACGGAAATCTATTAAAGGCGACATAAAGTTTTCTGTGTTTAAGTAATTGTTTTGTGCACAAGCCATAAGGGTAAATACATGATCAATTGTACAACGGTTGTCCATAAAACCCGCCTGTTCCTCGCCTATAACATCATTTTCGTCTATCCATTTTGAAAGCCTTTTATTAAATATGAACTTGTCACTTTATTTTAAAACACCTGGACCCCACTGGGGGCCTATGCTGGCCCCCGGACTCCCGCCTCTTTTTTTCCTCTTTTCTGCTTTTCTGAGAATCTCATCTCTGATTAAAGTGCTCAAGCCATTTTTGGGAAGAAATTGAATTGTGTCATGTTTGCATTGCATAAGTTTAACTGAACGGATAGTATCCCAGAACAACTTGCTATCCTTCAGATTACTTTGTAGTGAATCAACAATATTTTCCCAGTGTGTCTTTTCCTTCATCCTTAATAATTCCTTGTACTCCCCATCCTTTTTGACAATATTCCAATCGATCAGGCACTTTGTTAGATCTGTTAAATTTATGTAATAAACCCCACGCCACTTTCCTAATTTGTCTACATTCTAAGCCAAACCATATTGTATGCTTGTCACAATCAACAAGAACAGTTTTCTTCATACATTCACCAGGAAAGTATAAACATTCATTAAGCATAAGTACAGACTGATAAACATCATTTTCAATAAGATTAGTAGCATTGGTAACACTAACCTTTGCACACAGAGAGGGAGGGAGATATATTCTTCTGTGTCTGTCTGTCTCTGTGTCTGTCTATCTTACATCATCTCTTCCCTGCGTCTGTCTCTTTCTCTCGTCCAAACGCCAGCAGCAAAGAACTTGAGAGTACGTTTATTAATGTACCGGCCGATTGTTTTTTTCTCTCAGATGCTTCTACGCACATGATCAGAATGGACTGAGAGGCATTTCCATAAAAGGACTGACGGAAATACAAAGCACCACCATTGGTAAGGGGCTTTTTAAACATTTTTTTTATCTATCTTTGGATTCACAGATTCATAATTATGTAAACATTTTTGTAAAAGTTAGGCCTATTGCTAACTTAATGTGTCAGGTGTCAGACTGACTAAGGAGTAAGGCGAAATCATAGGACATACTCTGCTAATAACCATTTCAATGACAACATTTCAAAGTCATACAATTCTTCCAAAACAATTCAAAGGGTCCACATACAAAACTGTAAAAACTGTGATTATATTTAAAACATGTTTGACTTCTATGCAAGAATGACCATTATATACGTATTTTATAAACGGTAAAGCCACATACAGGCACTGCCAGTTCTTTGTGTGTGTGTGTGTGTGTGTGTGTGCTCAACGTGTTTGTCATCATGACCACCCCCTTCCTCCCCTCTCCTGACATTTGGTTTAGGGATTTTGTGAGAGCTAGGGATTAAAAAAGAAAATATCTTCTTTTTATAGGTTAGACGAGAGTTAATTCTCTACCAAAGATCAAATTGTACTTCCGAAATTAACCGTGACTTTCGCTAAAACTGTGACACTTCTCTTTTATGTTTTAATTTCTTTGGTCTTTTTAGTTGAACTGAAGGACGTCCACATTGTGGAGACGATAGGAGAGTTCATTGCGTTTACGTATGTCAGCTCCCCCAAAACCCTCCATTTCTTCAAGAAAGTGGACGGCAAGCTGGTAAGTACTGTATCAAACAGTATTTAAAGTAGATTAAGTAGTTAGTGCAATGAATTTAATTTGATATCTTTGCAAAAGTACAACATTATCTCGTTATTTTTTTGTCTCTGTCTCTGTGTCTGTCTGTCTCTCTGTCTCTCTCTCTCTCTCTCTCTGTCTCTCTTTCTCTCTCTCTCTCTCTGTCTGTCTCTCTCTCTCTCTCTCTCTCTCTCCTCTATCTCTCCTCTCTCTCTCTCTCTCTCTTTCTCTCTCTTGCTGTCCTTTCAGAATATAATAATACAGGTTTTCTTTTCCTTTTATTATGTTCTTTTGTTGTTTTTGTATTTTTAAAAGAAGAATCACTATAACCAAATTCTCTCCCAGCCCGCCAGAATAGTATCTGCCGCCTCTGCTATCTGGCAATCATTGTCGGAAACGACAGACTAGCATACAAAAAAAATTCATTTCCCAAACTTCCTGTCTCTTCTTGTCTCAACATGATGAAGGTTACACAAGAACACAAGTCATGTTGTAGTACACGAGCACCACAAACACTAACAAAATAGACTAGAGGACGAGTAATGGAATGTACTGGGGGCTTTAGATTTTTATGGAAACTGCATTTGTGCAATAGTGTATCTCTGAATTGTGATCATTTTCAGGTACCACAGGCGGATGCCACAATGTTCTTTGATCCGATCCTGTCTGTGAAGGGATGGGCTCGCGGCAATACTGTGGTAAAAAACAATATTGCTAAGTAGTGTGGTGGTGGTGGTGGTGGTGGTGTGTGTGTGTGTGTGTGTGTGTGTATGTGTGTGTGATCATGACGGCAGAGCGTGCAAATAGCAAGGTCACGTAATTTGAGACACAATGTTCTTTGATCCGATCTGTCTGTGAAGGGATGGGCTGCAATACTGTGGTTAAGTAGTGTGGTGGTGGTGGTGGTGTGTGTGTGTGTGTGTGTGTGTGTGTGTGTGTGTGTGTGTGTGTGTGTGTGATCATGACGGCAGAGCGTGCAAATAGCAAGGTCACGTAATTTGAGACACAATGTTCTTTGATCCGATCCTGTCTGTGAAGGGATGGGCTCGCGGCAATACTGTGGTAAAAAACAATATGCTAATGTTATCATGACCGCAGAGCGTGCAAATAGCAAAGCCACGTAATTTGAGACACATTGTTCTCTTTGATGTTGGATGGAAATAAAGCAGATGGTTTATTAGATGATGATGATGGTGCTTTGGAATTCTTTATTGGTCTGAGACTAGATGTCCGGGCTGTACTCTACGCTTCCTTTCATACCGTTGTTAGCCAAGCCCGGGAACTACAGACACCTGTAGGCATGAAAATAGAGCAACACTCTCAGAATCAAATCCGTCAAATGGATGAAGCTCGACTGCGTGGTTCCATTGAGCCCATTGCCACTCACTCTTGGTAGCGGTTCAGGACAACAAGAAAAAACTCGCCTCTGATGGGATTCGAACCCGAGTCCTCCCAGCCATTAGTCCGTGACACTGCCACTGCGCAACGACGGCAGGTTCAAAATGAATTTTTTACAAGTATGCCTGCGATAAATTGAAAACCCGTATCCAATATCATTGCTATATTCTGCCCCTTGCCTATAATAATCTTTGATGACAAGACACCTTATATCTACGCCTTTTAAAAGCTTTCTGATGTGACGAAGTCTGACCGGTATTGTTTTGTCTGCTCATGTTATTGGATTTTTGTTTCATGTTTTTATTCCATTTCAATTCTGTGTAAAGCGCACTGTAGCCTACTATAGTAGGATGGGCGCTATATAAATTTTCCTCATTATTATTATTTATTACTTTCATTTTCCCCCAGCGTCTGGCGCTGTGCTTCAAAGACAGCATAGCCGTCGTCAACAGAGCTCTGAAGCTAAAGTTCTGGCTACGTGAGAAGGCCCTGGACTCTGGTGTCATGGCCATGTGCTCACTGACCGCCAAGCTGGCCTACCCTTGCTGCAGCGACAGAGGCAGCATTAAGCTGGTCAGCGCTGTGGTGCGGGTCAGTGGAATTTGGGATACGTTTTAAGACTGGAGTAAGAAGCAACAAAGTATGCGTTATTGGGTCGGTGTAAGTTGAATGAATGAAAAATGGTGTTTTACGTCCTCTCGGTCATAGACACATATGATATGGGACATTTGTAAATACAAAGATGGTGGGAACAATACTGGAGGCAATGCCCAGAGGCAGTGCAACACCAGTAAAGTCCCGATTTTTTGTTTTTAGCAATACAGATATGTGTAGCAGTAACCACGCCTCGGTTAAACCTCATCGGCAATGGTACTGCCACAAGGATCTGCATAAAAGTATGATTTTGGTCGGTGTAAGTTTTATTCACTCGGTGTATGCGTACTGCGCAGCTTAATTAGGCAGGTTTGCATCATTACATAAAAAATATTTTAAAAATAATGCTTAACCGCACAGTTTTGAAAATTTGCGGTATTTATAATAATAATAAAAACTAGCAAATTGATATGCTATAATTCCAAAGTAAATTTTTTATTATTAGCAGATTTTAGAAAAAGTATGACAAAGAGGATTAAGACGAAGAGAGGGGTTGTGACTCATTTGCATTCATTGTGTCCTAAAAATAGACTAGAAGTGATTTCATTGGTTGAAAACTATTAAGGGACCGAAGAGGAACACTTTTATACCAGTTTGGGTTGCATGGCTTCGCTGAGTTGTGAAGTGTGAATGCTTGAACACTATATGGCTACTGCAAAGAACACCTTTTGCAAGAGTGAATGCCCTTGGTGGGTGGGGGGAAGATGGTTGAGTACTGACCAAACAAGGGAATAACTCTCGCCAATAACCCTATTTGAGGCCACTAAATGGCTGCCTTTCGCAAGAGTGAATGCCCTTGTCAGTACTGACCAGCAAGTGCTTCACTCTCACTGTCAAGGGCGTTAATAACCCTAGTTGCAGAGGCCAATAACATTCGTGTTGAACGGTTGTAAAGGGAAGCAATCGGCCAGTGTTCAATGAGCTAACTTTGTAATGAAAATTATTTTGTTTTTTTAATAAGGGCATCTGCGATGCTGATTGGTATATTGAAAACGAATATTTTATCATAGCCCTGTTTGCTATTTGTCTATGACAATGGTCGTTTGTTTTCATCCAAGTGTTGAAATATCTTAACCGTAAATAAGTGTAAAAATAATATGCCTACGACTGGGTAAAGGAAGTGTCACGCCTGTTTATTATGTTTTTTGCTGTTGTTTAAAAGGCATAATAAATGTAGATTTAAACAAAATGATATTAAATCGCTTAAACGTCAGGTAAGACTAGGGAACATTTGATAGTTGTTGTTTTTTCCAATGTAGATTTAGTAGAAGCAAGTACACAGAAACACAAGGCTGCCACTTTTAGCTGTAATTGCTTTTAGAGTTAATTTTTGTTATCTACTTGTTGATGAATAATTGATTGTAAAGCACTTTGGGCTCATTTGAGGTAAAACGCGATATGTAAATGTACTATTATTATTATTATTATCCTTATTATTATTATTATTATTAATGAATAGCTTGGATTCTGGTTCAGATTTTGGTTTGTTGTTTGTTGTTGTTGTTCCCTGGCTTAAAGACTCCAGGGATCATCCCAACAGCCGAAGCAATTGAACACTATGTGGTATACTAGGGATGAGAACATTTACGTGTGTGACCGTCTTTGATTGCCCCGCCACGTGGGCACCCACACTGCGACTTCGGAGGATTTTGGACTGATTATGTTATGCTAGGAGCTTGCCATGGCTAAAGAAAATCCCCGCATAAACTATGCAGAACATAACATTTTGATGTAGCCTTGGTGTTCTAGCTTATATGTAAATTGTTCTGACACAGCCTTATGCCAAGGCAAGAGATTTGGGTTTAAATAGCATGTTTTTAATTCTCCAGTGTCACCAATCAATACAATAACGAGACAGTGCAACAAGAACACTTAACGTGTTCAGATTTTGAACTGTGTGTGGAAACAAATATGCGTTGAGGCTACAAACCCATACATTGTGACATAGTGTGATATTATATTGTGCTACAAGAGATTCTACATTATTGACTGTGCGCTGTTGTTAATCACAGATTCGCTCACTGATCATGTTGAGCAAGGTGCAGAAAACGGCAGTGACCATTCATGCTCACCAGTCCCAAATCGCAGCAATGGCCTTCAGCAACAGCGCTGAAAACATCGCCACTGCTTCTGAAAGGGTAACGTTCTTATTTGTTCCTCCCATTCAGCGTTCTTTGTTCAGCCTTTCATATATTGAGCGTAATATAGTTTACTTAGCTAACCAATTTACGCAATAAAATAGCCATGCATCAAATGTGAAAGAAAGGCATAAACTTTGAACAAATTTGCAGGGAAAACAGAAGAATATCTTTTACATACAAACACATTGTACATAGGAGTCAGTAGCTTGTTATGTGCACGCGTGAAGCTAGTTTACTTCCTGACTCGGAAACGTCTTTCACAAATTAAAACAAAAAGACAACTGCTGGTAGGGAACATGGCAGATAAGTTATTGCTCTTTATTACTTTCGTTTTACCACAATAATATAGGGTGACTCAGAACAAATGTAACCCACTCACTAAATTGGTACTAACATTCTTAATAATCAAGGTATCATTTTGTTTTTCGGATTTGAAAAGAAGATTCAAATCATGAAAGAATACACCACTTTGTTTTCCCAAGATTTGTGTGTGTCTTCCAGAAATTAACATTTTCTATGGTACCACATTTTCAGAAAATGTCTTAAATTTGGAGGTCCAAAAACGCTTTCGCAACTTCGACGTCTTCATAATGCAATTTCAATTTCTGTGGGATCCGGACCAAATCTTTATTCATAATTATGTGGGCTCAAAAAGTCGGAATATGTTAACAGTGTACAGTGTTCACTGCTGCATTCCAATTTTCAGGGCAAAAAAAGAGAGCATGTTTGAAAAAACAGACAGTTTTCAGACAATTGACATTTTCTGCAAATGTGTTTTTACCCCTCAAAAGGGGACTTTTCTAAGAATGGGTTAGCTTTAATATATATATTTTTAATTCATATTTTTCATAATTTTTTAACACTATGAATAAACAGACAGAGAACAGCTTCAAAAACAAAATTAACATCAACACAGAAAAATGTGATAGATTTATTATTGATTATTTTATTGACGATTTTGTGGGTTGCATTTGTTTTCAATCACCCTCCAGATCATGATACTGCAAGCATACAGAGGACAGTGACTGTTTAGTTTTGGTTTAAACTTCTTTATTTCTTCCTTATAACGTAACAAAATAATAAATATGAGAATAAAGGGCAGCAACAAGCCTTCGGCTTATATCGTGCCCGTACACATTACACAATTTAAAATTTATGAGACCGAACATAAACAGCACATAAACATTTTCCAAACATTTCCAATCAGCATTTAGATACACCATGACCAATATATGATTTGAGCAAGTTAGAAGTTTCAAAAAAGAAGAAAGAAAAGGGATGAACAACATCATCAACATGAAGACTAATAATAATAATAATAATAATAATACTAATAATAATGAGAGACGAAGAGGATCAACAATTGATAATAAATCGATTATAACATTTGCCAAGTTTTTACAGGCTTGCCTACCTCACATTCATAAGTACTATATGTCTAGCAATATTTAAGTTTTCTATCTTAAAGTTAGGAAATTGTATCGATGTCCAGATCACTGACTGCTGAGTGAGAGTTTCGTTGTTGTTGCTGTTGCAGGGTACCGTCATTAGAGTCTTCAGAGTCCTGACAGGAGAACCTGTCCATGAATTCAGGAGAGGCGTGACAAGGTAATAATGGATTCACATTGGCCAGACACACTGATTTCCACACATTAGCAATGTAATACAAAGCATAATGTGTAACTAAATATATTAACAACTGAATGAAGCCTTTAATGTGAAATATCAGCATTTGTTCAACTAAGTGTCGTTTGTATGTAGTACACTAACAT
>JAGGCT020003854.1:0-10913 GCA_017654935.2 Phymorhynchus buccinoides
ATTTAGGGTGCATAATTGCATGATTTAATATTCTTGCTTGTTTAACAATTCCTTCTTTCTAGGTAATATAAAGCATGGCGTATTTATTAAGGCGATGAACGAGCAATGTGCGTATGACTATGTACATAGTTTATCATGATCTCCCATCTACTGTATAATGATTGTTTTCTAGTGATGCATATGTGATGCTTACATGCTTTGTTTTCTGTTCTGTTCGTTTTATTTATTCTGTTTATTTATGTTTTGTTTCGTTTGTTTAATAGCTTCATCTGTCCGTTCAGCCCACCTTCCCTTTGTATTGTGGCCCAAGGCCGATGAACATTAAAATATTTCTGAGTTCTGAGTTCTCTTTCTCTGTCTGTCTCCCCCCCCCCCCCCCGTCCCTCTCCCACTCCTCCCTCTCTCTGTCGCTCCCCGTCCCTCTCCCTCCCCCCCCCCCCCCTCTCTCTCTCTGCTGCTACATGCACAGCCTGTCTCCTCCCCTTTCTCTCTGTCTCTGTCACTCTTTGTCTCGGTCTCGGTCTCTGTCTCTCTCTCTCTGTGCGTCTCTCTGTTTATCTATCTCTCTCTCTTTCTCTCTCTCTCTCTCTCTCTCTCTCTCTCTCTCTCTCTCTCTCTCTCTCTCTCTCTCTCTCTCTCTCTCTCTCTCTCTCTCTCTCTCTCTCTCTCTCTCTCTCTCTCTCTTGCGCACACACACACGCACACGCACACGCACACACACACACACACACACACACACACACACACACACACACACACACACACACACACACGTACGCACGCGCACTTACGGACATATGCTCATATACGTATAGGCAGACACAACAACACATCCACATAATAAGTATGCACTCATGTCATTATAATGTATGAATAATTACCGAATAGTAGGCCTACTCAAGGTTTTTTTGGTTGCGATTTCAGTAATAGTATTGAACCCAAAATATATAATTAAAAATATTATCTTTGGAGAGAGAGAGAGAGAGAGAGAGAGAGAGAGAGAGAGAGAGAGAGAGAGAGAGAGAGAGAGAGAGAGAGAGAGAGAGAGAGAGAGAGAGAGAGAGAGAAGGGAGGCGCATGCAAGGTTGGGAAATGGAAGGGGAAAGGAGGAGATTTATGGGATGTTGGGAGAGGGGAGAAGTCAAGTAAACCCAGAGCTTGTCACCTTAACTCTTGGGTGTGCATAGATGTTGCTAGGGAAGTGTAGACTGCAACTGACTGAAGGGTATGTGAAGGATCTCTGATCGTATTAGCTACTCCTTGTTACACGCTTCCATTGTATACTTTCATGTTTGTGTCGCATGAGTTATTACAGCCCAAGTAAATGAGTGCGATAATAGAAGTGGTGGTAACGAGGGCAGTTCTTAATGTTTTCATAGTCGCTTGTATCGACTCTAAATATATGCAACTTCTTGCGAAGCATGATTTGTTGTCCTTTTTTTTTCTTAGTTGTGTTTCCATTGTTAATGCATTCAAATGTGTTTCAGTGTTTGCATTGTGCTTGTACGAGACCACATTGTAATTTCACCTAACGAGATAATAAAGTATTTTTGACTTTGATATGACTTGAGTTGTACACACACACACACACACACACACACACACACACACACACACACACACACACACACATACACACACACACACACACACACACACACACACACACACACACACACACACACACACACACACACACACACACACACACACACACACACACACACACACACACACACGCGCACACAACACACACACACACACAACACACACACACACACACACACACACACACACACACACATCATGCATAATATTGTCAACGGAAATGCTCCAAAAAAGATAACAGATACATTTACGACAAACACAAGCAGACACACCCATTTACTCTCATTCCCTCGACCAAATAATAATCTATTCAAATCTAGTCTCCTCTATTCGGGTGGAGATTTATGGAACAAACTACCCTCCATTTAATAAAAAACATGAAAAACAAGAACTACTTCAAGAAAAAAATGAAAACGTATCTCTTTAACAGAACATAATTGATAACTTTATTCCAATTATTTAAAAGAATGGAAACGTAGCCTACATAACATATTTTGGTAAGTAAATGTGATGTTTTAAATGTTTTGTTGTTGATGTTGATGTATATATTGTACATAATATGCTATTCGCATGTCCCCATCCTTTTTCCTGTTTTTGTGTGTGGAATATTTGCTTGTTTCTTTAATTAATTGTTTACTTGTATATTTTCCTTTTCTTGTTCGCTTTGGAATGTTTACACATTTTTTATGGATGGCTTGTTCACAAAAAGCATGTTTTTGCTTATACAATGTTCCCATCTGGAAATAAAATTTTGACTTGACTTGACTTGACTTAACACACACAAACAACAACAACTACACACACACATACATACATACATACATACATACACACGCGCGCGCACGCACACGCACACACACACACACACACACACACATACACACACACACACACACACACACATACACTCACATACATACATACACACACACACACACACACACACACACACACACACACACACACACACACACACACACACACACACACACACACACACACACACACACACGCACACACACAGACACACACATCACACACATACACACATATATACACACACACACACACACACACACACACACACACACACACACACACACACACACACACAGACGCACATACATACACATACACACGCACGCATGGGCACACAGATGCACATACACACAAAAAAACAACAACAATTACATAACATACACAGACACACGCGCGCACACATACTATGTTATATTATATAATAATTATACAATATTTGTGTTAGTTGCTGTTATTTGTGCAAACTCAACTGAACATGTTTTCTTTATTTCTGAAGATGTTTCCTGTTTGTTTGATCAGTTTTCGTTTCTGTAGTGATTTCTATCAATGTTGTTGTTCAATCTCTTTGGGCTTTTGTTGTTGTTGTTAGGCTTTTTATCTAGCCTGGTGAGTGACAATATGTATGTGTGAGTGCATTCATCCTTCATTGAACTGTCTGACTCTCTTTCATACAGTGTTCATTCGCCAAAATATTCATTCACATGGACATACTATTACGCCCTAAACCTTCGATGCAGTTATCAAGATTTCTGCTCTGAACTCCCTGTCCTAGTCTTACAGAAGATGCCACAAAACTCCTGTGCCATTTTTAGGAACTCTGCTCTGAACTTGGAGCCAGTCAAACAGTACAGGTAGAAGTTGATGCCACTGTTACAATTCAGCAGCATGGTGCTGGTATAGGAAAACACCTCGACGTGACCACTGTGGATGGGGTCACTCCAATCAATGTAGTCCTCATACACTAAAAACATAGCCCATGGAATTGTCAGGAGGAAAAAGGAAACGTTGGCAGTAACCAGGGTGACCGTCAATGAAGACACTTTCTGTTGTCTGGAGGAACTCTGGCTGGCTTGTTGAGTTGAAAGGTCTTTGTTGATTCCAACAGATCTGACCAGTGTCCGCAACAGAATGCTGTTACTGAGGAGTAACATAATGAAAGGTAAGAAAGAGAACTGAAGCAAGTAAATCCAAGGCTCTATTCTAAAAGAAAACAATATATAGAGTTCTGAAGCACGTATGTAACACCCACCACTATCAATAATGTTGTATCCGTACAGCAGGTGGGAATTCATCAGAAGCAGAACGATGCTCACTATACCAGCAGCAACTCGTGACTTTCTCTTGGTCCACACAGCACCGACACGAAGTGGCCACAGCACAGAGGCAGCTCTGAGCATGGTGAGTGACACCAGCATCCATGACGACACAGGCGATGCTGCAATCTCTAAATACTTGTAAATCTTGCATTGCCATGTGCCCTGATCTATTATCTGTGTAAAATGATACATAGCTTGGATGAAATCCTGCAGTGAGCCTATCAGCACCATCTGGTCAGACACGACCAGAATTGTGAAGAAAACACTGGACGTGGATGAAGGAAAACGAAGCATGATCAGAATGACCATCACATTTCCGAACATCCCAAAGACAACAGTGACAGTATCGCCGATACCCAAGACGAGAATAGCCAGGTCTTCATAGGGTTGGTGTAAATCCCACCAAGAATTCCATTTGAAACGGTTTGAGTCATCCATTGAGCTGGTCACTTCATAGAATTAGACATTGAAAGTTGACTGTGTTCATTTAGTTGTTGTTTCGAGGGTCTAACCCTTTCACCGCCAATGTCGCAGTTTTGCACCACAATGATTTAGCACCCATTTTATTTAAACACTTGAAATCAGTGTCTGTTATTCAATGATAATGCGTTCCTAAATTTGGATAGTAAGGATTGACCCTATTCTAAATGTGTCACAGAGAAATCCCACAATATTGCATACGAAATGTTTTCTGTAGCCAAGTAAGTGTAACGGACAGTTTTGGCTCAAAGATGGTTGGCGGTGAAAGGGTTAACCATATAGATGCTTTAGGTTTGTATGCGTTACACACTACAGCTTGTCTGCTGGAAATAGAGGAACTATAGCCAAAGAACTGATCTAACCGACTCTGATGAAAATAAAAATCAACACCTGGGCCTGTATTCACGTTGAGATAGCATGAGACTTAGCATGATGCTAACTTAGAAGCTCTTCCAATGTCCTATAAGATTTAATAGGACTTTTGGAAGAGCTTCTAAGTTAGCATGATGCTAAGTCTCATGCTATCTCAACGTGAATACAGGCCCTGGTCTATATCTGCTGTTAGGCCTATGTGGTTAATATTACAACTTTAGCTACAACAACATTGGCCTACCAGTAGGCTTATTCAGTCGAGTTTACACACACACACACACACTTACACACACACACACACACACACACACACACACACACACACACACACACACACACACACACACACACACACACACACACATACACACACACACACACACACACACACACACACACACACACACACACACACACACACATACACACACACACACACACACACACACACACACATACACACACACACACACACACACGTATGCTAGCACACACATGTGCGCGCGTGCACGCATGCATGCTCGCTCGCTCACTTGCACGCACAGAGGGACAGAGACAGAATAGGAGAGAGAGAGAGAGAGAGAGAGAGAGAGAGAGAGAGAGAGAGAGAGAGAGAGAGAGAGAGAGAGAGAGAGAGAGAGAGAGAGAGAGAGAGTGAGAGAGAGAGGGAGAGAGAGAGAGAGAGTAATATGTGTGTGCGCAAATGCTTGTATCTAAATCTATAAGCGAGTTTATAAAGCAAATAAACTAGATACAATACCTTGCCATCTTTTAACACAAGGGGAAACACCTACCCTACCCCCTTTAAAAACAATATTTTAACTACTAGCAGAGACTAAAATCATCATAAGTCCCTTAAACGTACCGACAATTGCCTGAAGTTTTACAGGAATAATATTTAGTATGTTCTTGTCATACAGCACAAATACAAAAGGTACAATCCCATGCCGTTTTGTAACACAAGAGGAAACACCTACCCCACTCCCATCTAAAAAACAATATTTTGACTACGATCAGAGACTAAAATCATCATAAGTCCCTTAAACGTACCGACAATTGCCTGACATTTTGCAGAAATAATATTTAGTGTGTTCTTGTCATATAACACAAATAAAAAAGGTACAATTCCATGCCATTTGTAACACAAGAGGAAACACCTAACCCACTTCCCTCTAAAATCAATATTTTGACTACGATCAGAGACTAAAATCATCACAGGTCCCGCAAAATTAACAATAGTTCCCTGAAACCTTGCAGGAATCCCATATCATGTTTAAGCCCAAGAGAAAATACTTACCCCACCCCCCATCTAAGATCAAAATTTGGATTATGGAAATAACTTACACCAACCCCATCTAAATCAATTTGGAAATACAATTATAGAGAGGCATTGTAACAAAAAGAATTCCTTATAACTGGGAGTTCTATTAAAACATTCAGACAGTATGCGTGTGTGCACACACACACACACACACACACACGCACACATGCACAAAATGATTACAACCTGTCTACACAAACTCATATTAAAACATGCACCCCCCCCCCACACACACACACACACACAGACAGCCACAGACACACACACACACACAGTGGCTTGTACACCCACACATGCAGGCACTGCATTTCAGCACAATATTAAATGTATGAATGTGACCAAACAACCACAGCCCACACAGTAAGAGTTGAGATGTGTGCCTTGCTTCTTAATGACTCCGTATGTGCGTGAATTAGATAAACAGTAAGGGAAATATTAGTGTTCTAACTTCACATCATGGTCTCTTTTGGCCGTAGTTTATATCTATATACTCATAATATGTTTTGAATCAAACCCATTTATCTGAAAGTTATTCCGTTTTTACCCAAAAATACAGACCTTGCAATACCAAAAAACATTTGAGTCAAATGGGCCCAAGTTTGAGTTGGTCCAGTTTGACCCAAAATCATTTGAAAATGTTGAGGCCACCAATTTCGTGTCAAAACGGACTATCTAACAATAATGTCAAATACTCCATTGTTTGTATTCTAAATAACTCCCGAATTTGCAATGATATCTTTGAGACCCCAATACACCACCACCCCAAAATTAATGTAATAAGGAAGCTTAGATTTTTTACAGGAATTGTTCAAAACTTTAGAAGCGTTTTTCTCGAAACAGGCCTTTTCGAGTAAGTCTGTTTTGACTTCATGCCATCGATTGGCTGTGAGGGTCCATCCTGTTCATGCTTTCCACCCATTTTCGCAGCCGAGCTGTATCTTTGAAAGGAGTTCGAACCTGGGTGCAGGGGATTTTTCGCCTCACTCTGCACTAGGCCTTACGGTCTGAACGTGGAGTCTTTCGGATGAGACGATAACCGAGGTCCCATGTGCCCATACACTTAGCACAGGTTATAACCCAGTGGCAAAAAAAAGTTGTCATTTGTTCAAAATTTACACCCCCACCCTTTCCTTCCTCATCAGTCACACAAACATCGCATGCAGAAAATGGGTAGCACGCCTCTGGCTGCGACGCGCTCTCCAGATGGGAGCAACCCGAATTTCACAGAGAAAATACCAAATATACAGTTGGCAATTACCAATTGTTTCAAGGCTATTTGAGTTTAAAGCTTTCGGACCTGCAACAACGAATTTTGTGAGACAACTGAAGACGGCTATTTCTTCCTTACTTCTTCTGTGATTTTTTTCTTTTCATTGTTTGTCATTGGTCGTTTTGCTACTCACAACATATAATATTATATATATGAACCGCACGTGGCAATGGAACTGGTTCAACACGCAATGAGGACAAACAGCCAGGTAACAGTGTAGTCAATCTATCTGACGTTCCTTTGACAGAGGCACAGCTTGAGGTCTTGTCGTTGGGATCCAAGTTCTGCCCGACACCCCACACACTGGACAAACAGCAGCTGTCCATGGATGTTGAGGAGGGGTGCAGGAGAGAACGCTTGAAGGAATTATTCTACGATGAGGACGAAGACGGTGTGACCAGTGACGCCCCTCCCCCCAGGTTCTACAAACAAACAGGGTGGTGCCCCCCGTCTGGGCGTGACAGAACGCTAGACAGCTACTGCAACATCCTACAGGATCAGGTCAACATGATTGCAAACTTCAAAACCCCAAGGGCAAATATGACACGTGAGGAGAGACAAGCTGTAACAGAATTGAAAGAAATGGTCCACACCCGGAAAATACGTCTTTCTGAAGCGGATAAGGGAGGCAAAATTGTTGTGCAAAATCTAGAAAACTATGTTGTGGAAGCAAACCGCCAACAGAACAACCAAAACCACCATGTAAAACTATTCAACGACCCTACACGGGAACTCGCCAAGAAGTCTAATGAAATCATAAAGAAAATACATGACAAGGGCTACATCAGCGAAACAACGCTTACATGGGCAGAGACAGAGCCAAACAAGCTCACGTGCCACCGCTTCTACACACTGCCCAAAATCCACAAGGATCCAGTCAACCCTCCAGGAAGACCGATCGTCTCAGGGATCAACGGTCCCACAGAAAAGATCTCCAAGTTGGTGGGCAGCTGGCTTCAACCATTCGTCACCCGCCTTCCCAGCTACATCCAGGACTCCACCCACATGCTCCGCATCCTTCAGCAGTGGAACCTGGAGTATGGCCCCTTTGACCAGGACACGAGGCTGGTGACGATCGACGGTGTTGGGTTGTACACCAACATTCCTCATGAGGACATCAAGACGGCGCTGCACCACTTCCTGAACTACCACGCCATGGACGAGGTGCCTCCAGCGGCTGATGTTGTGCTCATGGCAGACCATGTCCTGAAGAATAACGTCTTCCGTTTCAACGACGCGATCTACAAGCAGATCTTTGGGACTGCCATGGGCACACCACTAGCCCCAGCGGTTGCCAACCTCTTCATGGCGTGGCTTGAGGAACAACTCCTTGCCTCCAGTCCTGTTCCGGTCACAGACGACCTCTAGAGGCGGTTCATTGACGATATTTTTCTCCTATGGAGAAAGTCAGAAGAGGACTTGCAGAGGTTCATGGACCATCTGAACTCATTTCACAGAACAATCCAATTCACACACCACTCATCCCCATGCAGTGTGCCCTTTCTTGACATCACCATTTCGCTGGTGGGTGGTTTCCTGAAGACTGACCTCTACACCAAGCCGACTGATGCACACTGTTTCCTGAACCCACGGTCATGCCATCCTAGCCACGTGTGCAGGGGTCATTCCATACAGCCAGTTCTTGAGGCTCAGGAGACTGTGCTCAGACGACTTGGTGTTTGAGAGAAGGATACAGGAAATGACTGGCCACTTCAGGGCTAGGGGCTACAGAGTCCATATTGCGAAGAGCTGAACAGAAAGTCAGAGGTATATCAAGGCAAGAAGCACTGCAGTACAGGCCAAAAGAACTGGGAAGAACAGTGGGATTGAGTTTTTTCTTGGGAACAAATTGTAACGTGTTCAGGAGGTCCTAAGGAATATTTCTAGCCTACTTTGGTTTAATCATGGGGGGGGGGGGGGGGGGGGGGGGGGGGGGGTGCACGGTAGCCCCCTTCACCTTGGGTACTAAATAGCTGAGGAAGGCTTTTTCTTTATTTTCATAAAAAAAAGGCTTGTTGTGTTGTGTGTGTTTTTTATCATATATATGTTACGCGTAATGTGAACAATTTGCCTAATGTTAACATTAGAAATTCGCTTGCCTAATGTGTAAAATATGTCAAGATTAGGCAGATATTTGCGTAATGTTAACATTAGACAACTGCTTTTTGAGAAATGTGAACAGACTTGCATAATGCGGACAGAAATCAGGCAATCTCTCTCTCTCTCTCTCTCTCTCTCTCTCTCTCTCTCTCTCTCTCTCTCTCTCTCTCTCTCTCTCTCTCTCTCTCTCTCTCTCTCTCTCTCTCTCTCTCTCTCTCTCACTCTCTCTCTTTCTCTCTCTCTCTCTCTCTCTCTCTCCCTCTCTCTCTCTCTCTCTCTCTCTCTCTCTCTCTCTCTCTCTCTCTCTCTCTCTCTCTCTCTCTCTCGACATGATTCACAAAACGAGATGAACAGACGGCATGCTTCTTGAGTTATGTTGCCCCACTTCTTCTTTGCCTCCATAAACGTTTTCGTTTCACCACCATGCCCGAAAGCTTTATGAGCAGAATCAATTATCATAAACACATCTTCAAATGCAGCAACGAATTTCAGTTCTTCTCCACCGTGTCTGTATTTGATCAATCTGTCACAATCTCCAAGTACTTCAAATCTCCGCTTCACATTAAATTCGTAAACACTTTTTGCGCCCACAGATTGAATCCTCAGAAGATCTTGTAATATTTTCTGGCACTGTGCTTGGGTATGAATAACGGAGTTGTCTGCTTTCCCTTGAAGCTTTTCTGATAGCTTTTCTTCAAACTGGGGTTGGATATCCATCTTGCAACTGACGGTATTATTTGTTCAATAAAAGCAAAGAACTAATAAAGTCGTGAAGCGAAATGAGCTCACTTATTGGGTGTCGTTTTCAGCTGTTTTGCGGCACGAAAACAATTCATGTTCCAGTTCACACCATGTTCTTGATCAACAACAGAGAGAGTTGGGGGGTGGGGTGGGGGTGAACTTACACTCACTTCCCTCAACCCTACCACTCAAACCCTCTTCCTTTACATTTGCGTGATTGACGTGACAATCTTAAGTTTGGGATTCATTTGTTTGTTCGGAGGCTGAAAGCATAAAAACAATTCGCTTTCTAGCCAACAATCATCCCCCCTTTTGCTCATGTTCACATCAGGCAACAACAAAAACACGCCTATTGTGTACACAGGATGTCTGTTCACATCAGGCAACAACAAAAACACGCCTATTGTGTACACAGGATGTCTGTTCACATCAGGCAACAACAAAAACACGCCTATTGTGTACACAGGATGTCTGTTCACAGGCAACAACAAAAACACGCCTATTGTGTACACAGGATGTCTGTTCACATCAGGCAACAACAAAAACACGCCTATTGTGTACACAGGATGTCTGTTCACATCAGGCAACAACAAAAACACGCCTATTGTGTACACAGGATGTCTGTTCACATCAGGCAACAACAAAAACACGCCTATTGTGTACACAGGATGTCTGTTCACATCAGGCAACAACAAAAACACGCCTATTGTGTACACAGGATGTCTGTTCACATCAGGCAACAACAAAAACACGCCAACATTAACACACAGGATGTCTGTTCACATCAGGCAACAACAAAATTGTGTGTACACAGGATGTCTGTTCACATCAGGCAACAACAAAAACACGCCTATTGTGTACACAGGATGTCTGTTATACATTATAG
>JAGGCT020003855.1:0-5000 GCA_017654935.2 Phymorhynchus buccinoides
GGGGTGAGATGATGTGGTTTTTGTTGAAATTTATTATACGAAATAGCAATTTCTTTTATTCGTTCCTTCCTTTATGGAGAAATATGGTTTTTTATGTGATTTTGTTTCTTACCATGGACTTAAAAGTTCTGTAGAATGTATGCAAGAAGCTTGGAATTGTTAGTTCACATAAAGCTATAATTATGTTAATATGGTGAAAAGTTATTTGCTCGGCCGAAGGAGCCCAAGTATACTTATGATATTCTTTGTTCAAATGCCAGACCTAAATGTTGTAATAATGGAGAGAAGACTCAGAGTGGAAGTGCGCTGGAAACTAGTATTCAAAAAGATAAAAACCATAAAATATGTTAAATTAATGGGTTCCAAATTGCGATTAGTTCACACAATTTTGGGCACCAATGTTATTTTGCAAAAAAACACATTATACCGATTCAGTAAATGTACTTTTTGTCATAATGAAAAAGAAAACATTCTTACTATTTTTGGGCATGCACACAATGTCAAGAAGTTTTTGGAAGCATTTTGAAACATGGTGATTTGGAAAGTGAACATGTAAACTTATTTCTAACGAAGCAAGTGTTTATTTGTATGCGTGACACTTCAATCTGATAGTACTTTGACCTTATTTTGCTGTTGGCATGTTTTTTATATATAAATGCGATTGTGAAGAAAACACCCACAGTGTGAACATTTATCCCATTTTAAAAAAGAGATGATGAAATTGAAAAATGTATGTTTGGTTTGAATTTCACAAGAATGTTTTTCACACGTGGGCAGCATCCATATTTAGCTCTCTTTGCGTTCATTTGAATTACAACTAACTTTTTGGTTGAGAGTGATGTAAAATTTGATTGTTGTTTGATATGACCACAGGTTAAGAATGTGTTGTGTGTGTGTGGTTGTGTGTGTGTGTGTGTGTGTGTGTGGTGTGTGTGTGTGTGTTGTGTGTGTGTGTGTGTGTGTGTGTGTGTGTGGTGGGTTGGGTTGGTGTGTGTGTGTGGTTATTTAAATTGTGCGCATAATGTGGGCCACCTGTTCTATTAATTGCTGGTTACTCTCTATCGTCAGTTTATTACTTTTCGTTCGTTTTCAGAAGGTCCACCCATCAAAAAGAGAAAACCCATCAAAATACCCAGATTATGTTTATTTGCCATCCTTTATTTTCGAATGCTGTTTCACTTTACTGACCTGACAAACTGTTGCATTACGCCCTGTCGTAGGCCTATATTTGTATTGGTGAGGAAGATTGTCACAATTATTCTAACCTTTTTTTCATGTGCAATACAAAGCGTAGGTGTAGGGCCTACGTTTATTCATATTCTAGTATGTGGTGCGTTTATGTCTGCAGTTTGCTAGTCTATTTTCGTCTGAGGGTACTGGAAAGCATGAAGATTAGGACTTGTAAGCTGCAGCAGTATTGGGAGTCTTTCGTGTCAAAACTTCAGGAAAGACAGTTTCAGTTTAATGTGGTCAGATTGGCATAAAAGGACTAACTTATAAAAGGCGACTGAGATTATCCACAAAAAAGTATATATATATATATATAATTTGGGCAAAGTAAAACGTCCTAAGCAATGTTTGTCAAGTCTTCAGTTAGGCCTATGTGGCAATGATCTATAGACCTGGAACAGTCCTTCATACAATATCCCTATCTATTCTTGACCATCAACTGTTTTTTTTAAACATAAGCAAAACCAAAACTCCGAGACACTATTTTTACGGCCCCCCCTCCTACTGTTTAAAGATAGGTTAGAAATTAAATAACCTTAAATAATTATCACAAGCAATTAATCACAAGAAAGGATTGTGCCATGGCTGCGTTCGCAAACTCCACCTTGGTATCCATCTCCTCGCCCAATAATGACACATCTGCCCCGTTCGTAACCAACTCCAGCAGGGGTATACCAGTGCCCGAGGGCTGTGTGACCAACGACTTCTTCCAGGTGATTCCCTGGGACAACGAGCACAACCTGCTGTCCAAGGAGGTGGACAGCATAGTCAACCTGGTGTTCACGGGTCTCTGCATGCCCGTGCTGTTCGTGGTGGCCCTGGTCACCAACATCATCAACATGGTCGTGTTCTACAAGCACGGGCTGAAGGAGAGGATCAACGCCTGCCTCTTCACGCTGGCCGTGGTCGACCTCATCAGCATCAGCGCCGCTTTCACTTTCGGCAGCGACGTGCTCTACATGTACGTCATCGGCAAAGGAGACGAGATCGGGCCGGCTGCTCAGTTCATAGTCGGCAACTATCTGACCGGTTTACACGGGTTGCTGACGTCATCGCAAATGGTGTACAGCGTCATCGCGGTGGAGCGGTGCCTGTGCATCACGAAGCCGCTGCTGGTGAAGAGGTTTATGTCCACGAGGACCACGATGCTGTTGCTGTGGTCCATGGTGGTGGTCATCACGGGCACCTCGCTCTTCGTGCTGGGCGTGCTCTACAACATGGTCTGTGTCTTCGACCCCGCTGACAACACCGTGTCCTACATGGTGTACCCCACGCGGTTCTACTTCCGCATCAAGTTCGTCGTGGACGTCCTGCACAGCGCGGTTATCGGCTTGCTCTTCTCCGGGATCTCCTTCACCGTGGTCTTTGTCTGCACGGTCCTCACCGCGCGGGAACTGAAGCAGCTCTCGCAGTGGAGGAAAACGGTGTCGTCAGCTTCCGACTCGGTCAGTTCGCGAGACATGGCGTTGACTCGCATGATTATTGGCACGTCCACCATGTTTACTATCTGTATCATGCCGTCGCTGTTCAAGTACACGTCTTTAATCTTCGTTCCTGGTTTAGGCCTGTCGGGTCGCTATTATAACCTGGCCTGGGTGATCAGAAGATGCTACCAGCTTGCCACAGCGGTCAACAACACGTTCAACTTCTTCGTGTACTACGCCTATGGAAGCAGGTTCAGAGAGACGGTGCACGGCTTGTTTGCTGGTTGTCCGTGTCTGGGTGGAAATGCAAGACCGTAATACTCGTTTAAAGGATGTGAATATGCCCGTTGGGTGGGTGAAATGTAATAGAAATGAATGTCTTGGCCTGAGTTGGGAAATGTTTCCATAGTCAGTTGATCAAAGCCCATATTCTCTCTCTCTCTCTCTCTCATCTTCAACGAGCAAAGATGGGAGACATCTAGTACCAAAAGAGGCTGCAGAGTACAAATAAGCAGGCTCTCTCTCTCAGATAGGCTGAGAGATGTGCACATTCCGACCTCTCTCTCTCTCTCTCTCTCTCCTCTCTCTCTCTCTCTCTCTTGAAAGTGCATTTCCGATCTCTCTCTCTCTAACTCATCTCTCTCTCTCTCTCTCTCTCTTCTCTCTCTCTCTCTAATCTCTCTCTCTCTCTCTCTAAATAAATAAACCGGTAAAGCTCGCTCAGACCTCTCTCTCTCTCTCTCTCTCTCTCTCTCTCTCTCTCCTCTCTCTCTCTCTCTCTCTCTCTCTCTCTCTGAATGTGCAGATTTCCGACTTCTCTCTCTCTCTCACTCTCTCTCTCTCTCTCTCTCTCTCTCTCTCTCTTCTCTCTTCTCTCTCCTCTGTACCAGAGCTCTCTCTCTCTCTCTCTGAGGCAGCTTGTTCGGACCTCTCTCTCTCTCTCTCTCTCTCTCTCTCTCTCTGAAGCCTCTCTCTCTCTCTACTCCTCTCTCTCTCTTCTCTCTCTCTCTTTCTTCTTCTTCTTCCTCTTCTCTTCTTGCTCTGTCTCTCTTTGTTCGGGTGAGGGATGGGTGGGTGGGGGTAGGGGAGGGGGAGAAAGCAGAAAAGACATGTCTGTACCCCCCTCTTCTGAGTGTGGGGGGGTGGGGGGGGTAACCGCCCCTCTCGATCCCTGTCCCCATATTTCTACGCCACTATGTTTTCATCACCAAGTTAAATAAAAGCAACACTATCAAAGAACACTATCAGATCCACTCGAATGAAACCGATTGTGACCTTTCCACTGTTTTCCTTTCTCTTGACAGAGTGAGTAGAACTCACAAATTTTGCAAATTTTGGTCGGATGAAACTCCCAACCGTTCGAAATGAATGAGGCTTTATACTACTCCTGGCCGACACGAAAGGGTGATAATTTTAGGCAAAGAACTGCCGATGCCCCCTGGTGACGAGTCAGGAGCACGATCATTTTCTGTGGCTACAATACTACTAGGGATGACAGGCAAGGGCGATAATCTGTCCATAGGTGGCGTTCGCATCTCAGGGCACGAGACAGGGGCAGTAAAACAATTTTCAGTATAAAGCCTCAGAGGCGACTTACACCATTTACTTTTAACTCAGGCAGTTGTGGGAATGCAGCCAATAACGCTTGCTGATAGTGTTAAGGTGGCACACGGCCACAACTAACTGAATGAAATTCACAACTGAATTTTCTTCCTACTGAAAGGTTGGATACAAACATTTTCACAGTGATAACAATACTAATAAATTTTTGTTCCAGCTAACAACTGACTCAAGAACCCGTAACAGTGATTTAAAAATACTAACCCAGTATAGCCGAACTAATATTAGAAACAAATTCTTTTCTAACAGAGTAACAAAGTTTTGGAATACTCTTCCTGCACATATATAAACGAGCAAAGAATCTAACACAATTCAAAAACCTCTTGGTGGATACACCAACATATCAGAAACTACAATACGAGCATGACTAAAAGGCAGATTTGCCGAAAACAAAATACAAAAACCTCTCAGCTGATGTGCAAAAGTTCAAACAAAAATGAAAGGACAGTGAAGAGGCCGCGAGGCCTAATGTCCTAACTACCTGACCTGACCTGACCTGACCTGGATAGTGTGAGGAGGCTTTTATAGAGCGGCTGTCTTCTGCATTCATCGAAGTTCCCCTTCTGTGTTCCCAGACCATTATAATGGTCACACGGTGGCCGTGACATAGGCATACAGTCAGGCCTACAACATACCCGGTGTGGCGTTCTCAAAATGGATTTGTTCTTCAACATGTCTGCGCATGTGCGAAGAGTTTAGGGATAGGGTTAGGGACTAGGTTTAGGG
>JAGGCT020003856.1:0-10859 GCA_017654935.2 Phymorhynchus buccinoides
CCTCACTACACTGATGTCCACCACACTACACTGATGTCCACCACACTACACTGATGTCCACCACTCTACACTGATGGCTACCACACTACACTGATGTCCACCACAACTACACTGATGTCCACCACTCTACACTGATGTCTACCACACTACACTGATGTCCACCACACTACACTGATGTCCACCACACTACACTGATGTCCACCAACTACACTGATGTCCATCACTATACTGAAAAACTGAAGTCCATCCATGAAAAACTGAAGTCCATCCATGACAAAACTGAAGTCCATCAATGAAACAGTGAAGTCAAAATCCATGAAAACCTGAAGTCCATCCATGAAACACTGAAGTCAAAATCCATGAAAAACTGAAGTCATCCACTACACTGATGTCCACCACACTACACTGATGTCCACCTCACTACACTGATGTCCACTTCACTACACTGACTCCAGTTCACTACACTGATGTCCACCACACTACACTGATGTCCACCACACTACACTGATGTCCACCACACTACACTGATGTCCACCACACAAACACTGAAGTCCACTTCAAAAAACTGAAGTCCATCCTTGAAAAACTGAAATCCATCCATGAAAAACTGAAGTCCATCATTGAAAAACTGAAGTCCATCCATGAAAAACTGAAGTCCATCCTTGAAAAACTGAAATCCATCCATGAAAGTCTGAAGTCCATCATTGAAACACTGAAGTCAATCCATGAAAAACTGAAGTCCATCACATACACTGATGTCCAAATCCACTACACTGAAGTCCACCACACTACACTGATGTCCACCACACTACACTGATGTCCACCACACTACACTGATGTCCACCACACTACACTGATGTCCACATCACTACACTGATGTCCACCTCACTACACTGATGTCCACCACACTACACTGATGTCCACCACACTACACTGATGTCCACCACACTACACTGATGTCCACCACACTACACTGATGTCCACCTCACTACACTGATGTCCACCACACTACACTGATGTCCA
Organism: Phymorhynchus buccinoides; assembly: GCA_017654935.2. NCBI lineage: Eukaryota > Metazoa > Mollusca > Gastropoda > Neogastropoda > Raphitomidae > Phymorhynchus > Phymorhynchus buccinoides. The sequence continues at coordinate 1,024 of JAGGCT020003856.1, forward strand.
CTTCACTACACTGATGTCCACTTCACTACACTGATGTCCACCACACTACACTGATGTCCACTTCACTACACTGATGTCCACTTCACTACACTGATGTCCACCTCACTACACTGATGTCCACCTCACTACACTGATGTCCACCACACTACACTGATGTCCACTTCACTACACTGATGTCCACCTCACTACACTGATGTCCACCACACTACACTGATGTCCACCACACTACACTGATGTCCACTTCACTACACTGATGTCCACCACACTACACTGATGTCCACCACACTACACTGATGTCCACTTCACTACACTGATGTCCACCACACTACACTGATGTCCACCACACTACACTGATGTCCACCTCACTACACTGATGTCCACCTCACTACACTGATGTCCACCACACTACACTGATGTCCACCACACTACACTGATGTCCACCACACTACACTGATGTCCACCACACTACACTGATGTCCACTTCACTACACTGATGTCCACCACACTACACTGATGTCCACCACACTACACTGATGTCCACCTCACTACACTGATGTCCACCACACTACACTGATGTCCACCACACTACACTGATGTCCACCACACTACACTGATGTCCACCTCACTACACTGATGTCCACCACACTACACTGATGTCCACCACACTACACTGATGTCCATCCATGAAAAACTGAAGTCCATTCATGAAACACTGAAGTCAAAATCCATGAAAAACTGACGTCACACTACACTGATGTCCACAGCACTACACTGATGTCCACCACACTACACTGATGTCCACCACACTACACTGATGTCCACCTCACTACACTGATGTCCACCTCACTACACTGATGTCCACCACACTACACTGATGTCCACTCACTACACTGATGTCCACCTCACTACACTGATGTCCACTTCACTGACTACACTGATGTCCACCACACTACACTGATGTCCACCTCACTCACACTACACTGATGTCCACTTCACTACACTGATGTCCACTTCACTACACTGATGTCCACTTCACTACACTGATGTCCACCTCACTACACTGATGTCCACTTCACTACACTGATGTCCACTTCACTACACTGATGTCCACCACACTACACTGATGTCCACCTTCACTACACTGATGTCCATGTTCACTACACTGATGTCCACTTCACTACACTGATGTCCATCACTGAAGAAACTAAACTCCACTGATGAAAAACTGACTGTCAATCCTTGAAAAACGGAAGTCCATCCATGAAACTTCACTGAAGTCCACCTCATGAAACACTGAAGTCAAAATCCATGAAAAAATTGATGTCCACTTCACTACACTGATGTCCACCTCACTACACTGATGTCCACCACACTACACTGATGTCCACTTCACTACACTGATGTCCACCACACTACACTGATGTCCACACACACTACACTGATGTCCACCACACTACACTGGTGTCCACCACAAAAAACTGAAGTCCACTCATGAAAAACTGAAGTCCATCCATGAAACACTGAAGTCCATCCATGAAAAACTGAAGTCCATCCATGAAACACTGAAGTCCATCCATGAAAAACTGAGTGGTCACTGAAAATCCTGATGAACTACACTGAAGTCCATCCATGAAACACTGAAGTCAAACTACACTGATGTCCACTGAAGTCACACTACACTGATGTCCACCTCACTACACTGATGTCCACTTCACTACACTGATGTCCACTTCACTACACTGATGTCCACCTCACTACACTGATGTCCCCACCACTACACTACACTGATGTCCACCACACTACACTGATGTCCACCACACTACACTGATGTCCACCACACTACAAAAACTGAAGTCCACTGATGTCCACTCAAAAACTGAAGTCCATCCATGAAAAACTGAAGTCCATCCATGAAACACTGAAGTCCATCCATGAAAAAACTGAAGTCCATCCATGAAACACTGAAGTCAACACTACACTGATGTCCACCACACTACACTGATGTCCACCACACTACACTGATGTCCACCACACTACACTGATGTCCACCTCACTACACTGATGTCCACCTCACTACACTGATGTCCACTTCACTACACTGATGTCCACTTCACTACACTGATGTCCACCACACTACACTGATCCACCCCACAAAAACTGAAGTCCATCCAAAAAAACATCACTACTTCACTACACTGATGTCCACCACACTACACTGATGTCCACTTCACTACACTGATGTCCACCACACTACACTGATGTCCACCACACTACACTGATGTCCACTTCACACTACACTGATGTCCACCTCACTACACTGATGTCCACTTCACTACACTGATGTCCACTTCACTACACTGATGTCCACTTCACTACACTGATGTCCAATTCATGCCACTGATGTCCACCACACTTCACTGATGTCCACCTCACTACACTGATTTTTATCACACTACACTGAAGTCCACTTCACTACACTGATGTCCACCACACTACACTGATGTCCATTACACTACACTGATGTCCACTTCACTACACTGATGTCCACACTCACTACACTGATGATGTCCATCACACTACACTGATGTCCACTTCACTACACTGATGTCCACCATGACTACACTGAAGTCCACACTACACTGATGTCCACCACACTACACTGATGTCCACCACACTACACTGATGTCCACCACACTACACTGATGTCCACCTCACTACACTGATGTCCTCTTCACTACACTGATGTCCACCTCACTACACTGATGTCCACCTCACACTACACTGATGTCCACCTCACTACACTGATGTCCACCTCACTACACTGATGTCCACCTCACTACACTGATGTCCACCACACTACACTGATGTCCACCACACTACACTGATGTCCACCTCACTACACTGATGTCCACTTCACTACACTGATGTCCACATCACTACACTGATGTCCACTTCACTACACTGATGTCCACTTCACTGACTACACTGATGTCCACCTCACTACACTGATGTCCACCACACTACACTGATGTCCACCACACTACACTGATGTCCACTTCACTACACTGATGTCCACCTCACTACACTGATGTCCACCTCACTACACTGATGTCCACTTCACTACACTGATGTCCACTTCACTACACTGATGTCCACTTCACTACATTGATGTCCACCTCACTACACTGATGTCCACTTCACTACACTGATGTCCACTTCACTACACTGATGTCCACCACACTACACTGATGTCCACCTCACTACACTGATGTCCACCACACTACACTGATGTCCACTTCACTACACTGATGTCCACTTCACTACACTGATGTCCATCACTACACTGATGTCCACCTCAAACACTGATGTCCACTTCACTACACTGATGTCCACTTCACTACACTGATGTCCACCTCACTACACTGATGTACACTGATGTCCACTACACTGATGTCCACCACACTACACTGATGTCCACCTCACTACACTGATGTCCACCTCACTACACTGATGTCCACTTCACTACACTGATGTCCACTTCACTACACTGATGTCCACCACACTACACTACACTGATGTCCACTTCACTACACTGATGTCCACCACAAACAACTGAAGTCCACTCATGTAAAACTGAAGTCCATCCTTGAAAAACTGAAATCCATCCATGAAACATTGAAGTTCCATCCATGAAACACTGAATTCAATCCATGAAAAAATGAAATCCATCCATGAAAACTGAAGTCCATCCATGAAAACACTGAAATCCGTCCATGAAAAACTGAAGTCCATTGAAACAGTGAAGTCCATCCATGAAACACTTGACTATTCATGAAAAACTGAAGTCCATGCATGAAATACTGAAGTCAAAATCCATGAAAAACTGAAGTCCATCCATGAAAAACTGAAGTCCATCCATGAAAAACTGAAGTCCATCCATGAAAAACTGAAGTCCATCCATGAAACAGTGAAGTCAAAATCCATGAAAAACTGAAGTCCATCCATGAAAAACTGAAGTCCATCCATGAAACACTGAAGTCAAATTCCATGAAAAACTGAAGTCCTTCATTAAACACTGAAGTCAAAATCCATGAAAAACTGAAGTCACACTACACTGATGTTCACCACACTACACCGACGTCCCCCACCACACTACACTGATGTCATACATTGATGTCCACAAAACTACACTGATGTCCACCACACCACACTGATGTCCAGAACACTACACTGATGTCCACCTCACTACACTGTTCTCCACCAAACTACACTGATGTCACCACATCATACTGATGTCCACTTCTCTACACTGATGTCCACTTCAGTACCCTGATGTTACACTTCACTACCCTGATGTTCACGTACACTGATGTCCACCTCACTACACTGATCTCCACCAAACTACACTGATGTCACCACATCACACTGATGTCCACTTCACTACACTGACGTCCACTTCACTACACTGATGTTCACTTCACTACACTGATGTCCACTTCACTACACTGATGTCCACTTCACTACACTGATGTCCACTTCACTACACTGATGTCCACCAAACTACACTGATGTCACCACATCACACTGATGTCCACTTCACTACACTGATGTCCACTTCATTACACTGATGTTAACCCCAATACACTGATAGAGGACGCAGGGTAAGTAACCCTACTCGTTTTACAGGGTCGGTGGGTCGATCACTGATAGAGGACGCAGGGTAAGTAACCCCACTCGTTTTACAGGGTCGGTGGGTCGATCACTGATAGAGGACGCAGGGTAAGTAACCCCACTCGTTTTACAGGGTCGGTGGGTCGATCACTGATAGAGGACACAGGGAAAGTGACCCCACTCGTTTTACAGGGTCGGAGGGTCGATCACTGATAGAGGACACAGGGTAAGTGACCCCACTCGTTTTACAGGGTCGGTGGGTCGATCACTGATAGAGGACACAGGGTAAGTAACCCCACTCGTTTTACAGGGTCGGAGGGTCGATCACTGATAGAGGACACAGGGTAAGTAACCCCACTCGTTTTACAGGGTCGGAGGGTCGATCACTGATAGAGGACACAGGGTAAGTAACCCCACTCGTTTTACAGGGTCGGAGGGTCGATCACTGATAGAGGACACAGGGTAAGTAACCCCACTCGTTTTACAGGGTCGGAGGGTCGATCACTGATAGAGGACACAGGGTAAGTGACCCCACTCGTTTTACAGGGTCGGAGGGTCGATCACTGATAGAGGACACAGGGTAAGTAACCCCACTCGTTTTACAGGGTCGGAGGGTCGATCACTGATAGAGGACGCAGGGTAAGTAACCCCACTCGTTTTACAGGGTCGGAGGGTCGATCACTGATAGAGGACACAGGGAAAGTGACCCCACTCGTTTTACAGGGTCGGTGGGTCGATCACTGATAGAGGACACAGGGTAAGTAACCCCACTCGTTTTACAGGGTCGGTGGGTCGATCACTGATAGAGGACACAGGGTAAGTAACCCCACTCGTTTTACAGGGTCGGAGGGTCGATCACTGATAGAGGACACAGGGTAAGTAACCCCACTCGTTTTACAGGGTCGGAGGGTCGATCACTGATAGAGGACACAGGGTAAGTAACCCCACTCGTTTTACAGGGTCGGTGGGTCGATCACTGATAGAGGACACAGGGTAAGTAACCCCACTCGTTTTACAGGGTCGGTGGGTCGATCACTGATAGAGGACACAGGGTAAGTGACCCCACTCGTTTTACAGGGTCGGAGGGTCGATCACTGATAGAGGACGCAGGGTAAGTAACCCCACTCGTTTTACAGGGTCGGAGGGTCGATCACTGATAGAGGACACAGGGTAAGTAACCCCACTCGTTTTACAGGGTCGGTGGGTCGATCACTGATAGAGGACACAGGGTAAGTAACCCCACTCGTTTTACAGGGTCGGTGGGTCGATCACTGATAGAGGACACAGGGTAAGTGACCCCACTCGTTTTACAGGGTCGGAGGGTCGATCACTGATAGAGGACGCAGGGTAAGTAACCCCACTCGTTTTACAGGGTCGGAGGGTCGATCACTGATAGAGGACACAGGGAAAGTGACCCCACTCGTTTTACAGGGTCGGTGGGTCGATCACTGATAGAGGACACAGGGTAAGTAACCCCACTCGTTTTACAGGGTCGGTGGGTCGATCACTGATAGAGGACACAGGGTAAGTGACCCCACTCGTTTTACAGGGTCGGAGGGTCGATCACTGATAGAGGACACAGGGTAAGTAACCCCACTCGTTTTACAGGGTCGGAGGGTCGATCACTGATAGAGGACACAGGGTAAGTGACCCCACTCGTTTTACAGGGTCGGAGGGTCGATCACTGATAGAGGACACAGGGTAAGTAACCCCACTCGTTTTACAGGGTCGGTGGGTCGATCACTGATAGAGGACGCAGGGTAAGTGACCCCACTCGTTTTACAGGGTCGGAGGGTCGATCACTGATAGAGGACGCAGGGTAAGTGACCCCACTCGTTTTACAGGGTCGGTGGGTCGATCACTGATAGAGGACGCAGGGTAAGTGACCCCACTCGTTTTACAGGGTCGGAGGGTCGATCTCCAGAGGAAGCCCTGTTCTCCCTCCTCGCTCTGTTCGCGTAACAAATCGCTGATGACGTCACACCGCGGGTAAAGTCACCTTGTCAGTCGCCGTGGTTGCTGGTGTGGTAGAAAGCGCCAAGAACTATGATATCCCCCACCCACCCCCAACCCCCTATGGCGAAAGACAGGGGAACCCCCGCCTGACGTGTTGGTTTAAATAATGTTTTATTAAGTTCAACAGGACATTATGCATAAATACATTAACGAACGAACGAGCAACAACAAGCTTCGAGCTTATTGCGTGCTCACTATCAACATGAATATTACATATTATGACGACTGTTGAAAAAATATAAGATATATTAGTAGTCATTTTAAGAAAAAAGAAAACAAACAATTAATTTAGAAATTAATAAAAAGTTAACAAATCTAAGAAATGAACTGATTTGACAAAGTTAATTAGCAATACATTTCCAGAACAATTTCCCAGCTCAAGTCAAAGGATTGAAAATCAAACCACAAATTATTTTAAACATTAGCAAATTTGATAATCAATGGAGAAGAAAACAAAAACCCCAAAACATCAACAACAATGCCTATGAACAAGACGTGTTGTTGGCTGCCCGCACTCCATCCGGCTCGTACCCCCCCCCCCCCCCCTCCAGCTGATCGGGCACGTTCCCCTATCTGCCTGTCGTTTTCGGGCACCGCTCATTGTCGAGGTGGTCATGGTCGTCGCCCCGCACGTAAGAACCGAGGGTCCGGTCCCCGCTCTCAGGAGGCCTCCTGGTCTTCACCAGCACGTTCACGGCAAGTTCTGCAGATGTATCAGGTGTGTCGTGATGTTGAACACCTCCTACTCTGTCATCTGCAACATAACATCCAAATACGACACGTTAGAAACATGAACTGTCGAAAAGAATGACGACCATGGTGATGATCGTGGGGGGGAAATAACGAAGAGGAAAAAAAGAAAAATGATTTAATAAGGCCTACGCTGCAGAATAAAATCTGAAACGCCGGGATTCAAATTCAAGAGCAAAATCAGAGGCTGGAAAAATAAGGAAGACAAATAAACATGTCATGCAATCATTTACCGACTATCTTCATTGGCTATCATTTATTTTAGTCACACACACACACGCACGCACGCACGCACGCACGCACGCACGCACGCACGCACGCACGCACGCACGCACGCACGCACGCACGCACGCACGCACGCACGCACGCACGCACGCACACGCACACACCCACACACCCCAGTTTCAAGTTTTCGCTAAAAAGCAACATCTTGCCGAGCTTTTTATTAGGAAAGGGAAAAGTTATGGTCAGCGTAGCTAGGATTATTTTACAATAATTACAATTTGCTGATTGTGATATTGAGGGTCGTAAAATTGAAGTGTGTGTGTGACTAAAGTACCTCTTTGCCATATCCCAGATAGAAAAAGCAAGAAAGACAATTGAATTGTGGAAAGAGCTCAAGAAAAGGCTTTGTGGTGCGCCATTCGGTCAACTGCCATATAACGTATCACGTACTGACTTGATTGCATCACTCATTACGTCATCAGATGAAGACGGATAACTCTGATATGCTGGGTTTTGCCCTAATACAGTCAAGAGAGTTATATCCCCATGCCATTTTGCCAGATTGGCTCTACCAGTTGTCTTTTTATGGCATTATTTTAAAAAATGTTTTTTTATTTAATTTTCTCTGGCATTCAAGGGGTTTAAGATATACTGTGCAACTGTTCCAAGTAAAACTTGACTAAGGGTGAACAGTTGCTGACATTTCAGACGCCGTTTTCTTCGCTTCAAGTACCAATGATACTATTTGCAATGCAGTAATGTCATAGCACAAGGTCTGACCTTTTTATGCAACGTCCAAAATCATGCACATCATTTAGAATGCGCTGATGGAAGACTGTTTAAAGATGGTACCTTAATCGATCAAATAGGATGCACTGCACTGTCATTATTCTCGATTACTTATAAAATATCAGGTGAATTGGTGTGGCAGTTCCTTAGTCAGAAGCAGCTATCTCTTGTGTCACCAAAGTGAAGCTTTTAACCGCCATGTTGGACAGTCACGTGATTTCTAACAGGCTTTGCTAAAGACTATAAAATAAAAACAAAAAAACGTATTCACACTTCTGTTTCTGTAGTATTTTAAAGGGATAGAGCCCATGACGGATGAGTTTTTGCAAGAAACACGTCGAGGTCTCCAGAAACACCCCCCTCCACAACACACGGGAACAGCCCACTTACTTCTGGTTTTTTTTAATAGAAATTAACACATCAACACGGGGATTCACTACTTGGCACAGATACCGGAGAGAATACACACACTACATGCCCACTACTGAGTCGGCACCTCCTGTGTGTGGTTACAGCTTTTTTTTTACACCCCACTCCCCAACACACACTACAAATCCAAGCTACTTCCTTTGTTGTGTCCCCAACACTTTTGTTACACTGTATAAGACCACTACGTTCACCCACCTGTATTTTCGTGCACACAACAGCCCACAACTTCACCCCCCGCCCCAACACACAGAGACAGCCCACTACTTAACCCCCCTCCCCAACACACACTACAGACCACTACTACACCCCCCTCCGCCAACACACACAACAGCCCACTACTACACCCCCCTCCCCAACACACAATACAGCCCACTACTTCACCCCCCTCCCAACACACACTACAGCCCACTACTACACCCCCCTCACCAACACACACTACAGCCCACTACTAAACCCCCTCCCCAACACACACTACAGCCCACTACTTCACCCCCCCCCCCAACACACACTACAGCCCACTACTTCACCCTCTCCCCAACACACACTACAGCCCACTACTTCACCCACCTCCCCAACACACACTAAAGCCCACTACTTCACCCCCCTCCCCAACACACACTACCGCCCACTACTTCACCCCCCTCCCCAAAACACACTACAGCCCACTACTTCACCCCCCTCCCCAACACACACTACAGTCCACTACTTCACCCCCCTCCCCAACACACATACAGCCCACTACTTCACCCCCTCCCCAACACACATTACAGCCCACTACTACAACCCCTCCCCAACACCGCCCACTACTCAGCCACCCCCCAACACACACTACAGACCCTCTACCTTAACCACCCCTCCCCAACAACACACTACAGCTCACTAACTTCACCCCCCTCCGCAACACACAGAGCCCGGACTACCATCACCCCCCTCCCCCAAGGGGGGGGAACACTACA
>JAGGCT020003857.1:0-10840 GCA_017654935.2 Phymorhynchus buccinoides
GCAACACAAACACCCAGCACACACGCTCGCGCCAGACCACACTCACACTCTCACGCATACACACACACACACACCACACACACACACCCACACACACACACAAAACACCACACACCACACACCACACACAACACACACACAATCCACAACAAATAGATAACAAAACAAAACCATAAGTAAATAGCAGGTGAAAAATAACTTCGCACTTTTTAGTGACAAGCAAGTAGAACATTGACGATCATATTCGAGCATTTAAAAAAACAAAAAGCCCAAAAAAAAATAAGTTGGTGCCACAACTTCGAGTGCTCGCTATAAAAGATACACATACCCACATAATAAAATACAAACCAGACACTTGATGTAATCACCTGGTGAAGAAGAAACCCCTGTAAAAAAAACGAAACTCATATCAAGCATAATTGAAATCCATTGCAAATTCTTGTTTGTATTTATGTTGTTGCCAGATAAACAGGTTGTGACTAATCCGGCTTGGCATCCGGCTACTTCCGACTTTCTATTCTGTAAGCTTCTTTAAGCATATTCGTGGGTTAAGCGTAAGCTACATGCCACAAAGTGCGTGTCATTTGTCTTTGTCGAAAGCCAGAAGGGAGCATCAACTAATGAATAAGACAACTAGTAGTAATCATTCTGGCTTTCGCTTGAGAAGATTGAAGAATGATTAGGCAAGTCCTTCTTCTTGCAGATGAAAAAAGGCTTTGTGAACTTATTCTTTAAACTTCAATTGATAAGATTTGAATTGAACTTGACTCGACATATCATCAGTAATCGCGTTTAAACTGGTCATTATAAAGATACTGATTGCCAAACCAAAATACGGATAAACGAATTTACCTGTCAATCCTCAGACTGATTTGTTTTTTCTAGGACTGATAATTGTTTAACATAGGCTTTGATATTGTGTTTTTCACGTGGGTTTTGTTTCCTCTGGGACTGGTTTTTGCACTGTTTGTTATGGTCATTGTCATGATGTACTGGTTTTGACACTGGTTGTTATGGGCATTGTCACTGATGGGACTGGTTTTTGACACTGGTTGTTATGGGGCATGTCACTGATGGACTGGTTTTGACACTGGTTGATTAATGGGCCATTGTCACTGCTGGGACTGGTTTTGACACTGGTTTTTTGATGGGCATGTCCGCTGAATGGACTGGTTTTGACACGGTTGTTAGGGCATTTCGCTGATGGACTAGGTTTCAAATGTCCTAGCTCGATCACTGCATATAATAGCATGCGATGTCCGAAAGGAAGAATGTTGATGTGACTGCACGGGCGAATGGTGGGTTGTTTGTATGGTGGGGGCTGCGCGTCACATTCTGTGGATATCATCTGTATTATATATGAATACCTTATGCGTCTGTGTGTGTGTGTGTGTGTGCGCGGCGCGCGCGCGCGCGCGCGCGCAGTGTGTGTGTGTGTGTGTGTGTGTGTGTGTGTGTGTGTTGTGTGTGTGTGTGTGTAACTGTTATGTGTGTGTCTGTGCCTGTGTACCTGTAGTGTGTATGCCTGTGTGTGTGTGTGTGTGTGTGTTGTGTGTGTGTGTGCGTGGGCGTGTGCGTGCGTGTGCGTGTGCGTGTGTGTTGTGCTTTGCGCGCGCGTGCGTGTGTGCGTGTGCTGTGCGTGTGCGTTGCGTGCGTGGTGTGTGTGCGTGCGCGTGCGCCGTGTACGCGCCGTGCGGTGCGTGTAACTGTGTGTGTGGCGGATGTGGTTATACTAATAAGTCTGTGTGTATGGCTCGTGAGTGCGTGTGTGTGTGTGTGTGTATGTCTGTCCTGTGTGTCTGTGCGCTGTTGCCCACGCGTGTGTCCTATGCCTTTACCTGCTTCGCTGGAGTCGGGTACCCAAGTGTTGCCCCCTCTCGCTGGCTTTGTTTCCTTTGCGCGAGCCAAGCTCCTTGAGAATGGTTTTCCTTTGACGCCTGTTTATCGACAAACATTCGAGTAGTGACTCAGGCAGAAATGTCAGTTGTCTCCCTCGGTTGGTGCCACCTGACGGCCTAACTAGATCGCGCCCCTTGAGACTTCTGGTCTCGATTCTGCGACCTGAACATAGCTGTGTTGTGGTCTGAGATTGGGTTTTTCGGATGATCTGCGTGGGAGCAACTCACTGTACGGCCTATAATATGGGGCAACGAAAAACAGACAGCAACACCTTCAGATAGAACACACAAAAAAAAAATAAGCATAATTATCTGTCATTAGACTCCATTCATCTTGCAAGTATTCATTCAAAGCTGATGGCTTTCCACTCTGCAGGGCCGGACCTTCGTGGGGTGGGGGTGGGGGCTTATGGGGCTGCAGCCCCACCCTTTTTCTAAAACCCACCAAATCATGTCGTCGAGCGGCAGATAATTGTCCTCGAGATGTGAACACCAATGGCATTGGTCCTTGATTCATGTCCAATTGCACAAGACTGCACTATTTGGCTTCTCGGATTTAAAACATTTCCGGGGAGCATGCAACCCAGAACCTCTTATGGTGACCACGGAAGTGAAATCAACATACATGCATACATGCTACATGCACAACTATACATACATGATACATACTACATACTACTACATACATACATACATACATACATACATACATGCATCATACATGCTACATGCTACATTACTTACAACATACATCATACGTACATACATACAACATACATGACATCATACATGCATACATACATTCATACATACATACATCTTTTACATACATACATACATATACATACATGCATACATACATACTCATACATCATAAATAGCCAAGACAAGCTGAAAACATTCCGCTTCGCTCTGTGTGTTCGCGGCTAGTAGTAAGACAATAATACCCCTCTACATAAATAGAACAGAAGCGTTCTTCTCTTTTCTACCCCCTTTGAAAATATTGTGTGTGTACGCGTGAAGCGTGTACTTAAAACACCGCTTGTCTTCGTAATAAACTGGTGTACCGGCAATTATGAAATACCTAGACACGTCTACTTCTCTCACTGATAGTGAAAATGCCTAGAATCGAAAGGTTGATGGTATGAAAATGAAATTTTAGAAGTGATACAACTTATTTCAATCAAATCGTTTTAATTCATCATCTGTTCCAATTTCTGTTAGAGCTCTTGCCGAAATCCAATACCGGAAACGTGCCACCTTCCATCATTTGTTTTGATCGTGACTTGACCCATGTGGCGTATTTTTACAGCACCCAACACAACGTTGCAGACCCGTTGTCGAAACTTTGATACCATCAAACGTAAAGGTAAAATTCCCAGGCGAATTGAATTAAACTGACCCATGGAGACATGTCGAAGATAAGAATAATAGCAGCGTTTGGAATCCTCGCTGTTATAGGCGAACTCCAAAAAGAAAATGTTGTAGTCATGAAAGGGAGAGTGAGATAACGAAAGCTGTATTATGTTGATGATGTATAGTCGTCGAGATGTGGTTCTCTGCACGTTTTTCTTTCACCTCTTCTTTGGTCGCTAGGCGACGTTTTCTGACTCGCTTTTCGTCAGAATGATCCAACTTTCCAATCAAATGCCGTTCTGATTATCAAACTCACGCAAGGACATAAAGCGAATAATTAAAATGTCTATCCACACCCACACGTTCAAACCCAAATTTCTGAAGCCGAATAAAACCGACCAAGCACCGCAGCAGGAGGATGAGTCGCTTAGCGACTGAACAATCTGGGAACCGTATAACGTATTCGATGCGGAGACTGGCGTGACGAATGACGACGGCTGACGACGATGCTTTTTACTCTGGCTTGCATATAACGTTAACACGGTAAGGCCAGGCCAAAGAGGCGGCTGCTGAACAGTCAAGCGACCAACACCACGCGGAAATTGTGGCCGAGCTGTTAATGATCACCAGCGAGCACCTACACACCGCCACGCTGGGTCGTGTACAGGTCAAGTTCATAACCTTTTCCTGAACAGTCGGTCAAGGCCAAAGGGTGTTGGCACGCAACGGTGTTCTGACACAGCTAACCCCGTAAGATACCACTGGTGGCGACCAGCATGCGCCAATCCTTCGCAATCGTGATATCATCTGTTCCGACGTGCCGAAAACTAGATACACTGACAGGCAACTTTTTCCAACCCTCCGTCGTCCAAGCCCTTCGTGACCACAGGAAGACTTCCATTCCAGAAAGTCGGCACCCTTTGGCGGTCCTCTGCGTCTTGGCGAGTGTTGCCATGACCGATTGACTACTATTATGGGTGAACCCGTTTGCCGAGGTTTCTGCAAAGTCCATCGCTAACTGAAGTTTCCAAAACCTCTAAAATATTGTCCAGAAATATGTCCCAAAAAGACCACCACTCCACTACCACCAAAAAAAGTAAAAAAAGCAATTTAATGAGTTTCCATACTTCCATGCAGGTGGAACCTGTGTCTGCTCAGAGGACCGGGAATCGTCACATGCATAGCCAAAAGTATGCAAACCTAACGTTATCTGAAAAAAAAATGGCGTCTTAGCTCTCTTTTGAACCCGCGTAACAAAATTGCTTCTTCATGCATTGCCAAACAGATTGAAAATGTCTTGCCAGCATCATTCAATCACGAAAGTCAAGAGGGTTTTTAAGAGTCGATAGTTGGTTATGATATTGAGTAATTTATGACACACTAGTATACACTGAGAAAAATTTTTTAATGTAACCTGGATTGTTTTTTGTTGTACATTTTGAGAGGCCTTCGTTAGTGTATCATGGTCTTCCTTACATAAATGTCTGCATTTTTGTTAATTTTAGCCTGACTTATAAGGTGGGTTCAAACATTTCTGTTACAATATTGCCACGTCTGTCTCCATAAATAACAGTATACTTTCTTGGTTTTCCATAAATAGAGGAATTGGCTAAGGGGATCCATCCTCCCCCATATTTATATCTTTTAGGGGCGAAATTCTTTCATTGATGATTAGAACAATGTTCACAACAAGGTATTAAAAGGTTTATAAAAGAAAACTAAAATTTAGTCATACATTTGCTATTGCTACTACTTTGTGTTTAATGGCAGTGAAAGATCTTTTTAGGGAAGCAATCTCCATTTTTAGTCAATTTGCGGAGTTTTTCTTGGCTGAAAATACATTTTAAAACACCGAAGTTATTTGGTTGGTAAGCGAAAGAATTGCCAACGTTAGATACATGAAGACAAACCTTTGCGTGGAATTCTGGGATTTTTAGCATTTGGGGATAACTTGTTCAACACACAGTGTGAATATTGTAATTGGCGGGGGGGGGGAAACTTTAACTTTTAGAGATGAAGAATTTCTTACTATTGGAGTAAGCGGCAAGTGTCACCTTTTGGGAAAATTATCTGTAATGAAAACATTGTTCTTTCAAAATTGTGCATCTCTTAATTAATCTTCTGATCCTCCGAACTTTTCTTGCCAATCTACAGAAAGAATTTTATTTTCATTCTTATTGAACAAGAAACGAGTGAAATAAGAAAGTTTGCATTGTAACTAAGCACGTGAGTATTAATGAATTATTAATATTTGCACATTTTTATCTTCTATGAAGATAAGCTCTTTAAAACGGCTATTAACTGAATCACATTTAGGGAATTTACAATCAACATGCATCCAGATTTCCAGAACATTGAAAACCTTGGTTCAAATTATGCAAACCTTCTTATGTTAAATATTGAAAATCCCTTCTGGAGAGATGTCTTAAAACATTATAAAATTGTATCTTTGAAATGCTTACCAACTAATATTCATGAATTTATGGTAGAATATATTCATTACAATCCAAACATATTAAGAGGCCATGCAGTTGTTTACTTACAAAAGTAGTATATTAATAGAATTTTTTATATCAAGCAACTTGTTGACGACACTGGTCATTTAAAACAAAATCAAAGCAACTTTTTGTCAAGACACCCAGAAGTTAGAATTGATTTTCTAACATATGAAGGTATTCTAAATGCAGTGAAACAGTACCGTCAAAAGCTGGATGTGAATTTAACTCCAAGGTATAAGCTGTTAGATAATAAGGTTTGGCTTGGATTAAAAAAGGAAATAAATTTGTTCAATCTAAATTAAATGAAAATAATGCTATCCCTACTGCAATTTCAAAATGGAACAACTTATACGGAAATTTGAATTGGATTAAAATATTTTCCCAATGCTATGAAACTACTGATGACGTACAACTAAGATGATTTCAGATTAGACTTCTACACCGTCTTCTTCCTACTGAAAACTACCTACATATCTGCAAAGTAGCAGACTCCCCTCTCTGTAATTTTTGCAAAAACTACGAACGAAGAATACCTCATTTGTTATATGATTGTAATATTGTTCACCAATTCTGGATTGAGTTGCAGCAATGATTGAATGTCAATTGCCAACATTATCAGGATGTCCACTTTGATAAAGAATTTGTAATATTTGGTATAAAAAACAATGTCTACACTAACGCAATGTTTACTGGATTCTTTTATATGCTACATTTTTCATTTGTACATGTAAATTACAAAACATAAACCCAGACCTTCAGATTGTTTGTTCCATGCTGAAAAAGAGATACAGTCTAGAAGATTACAGATCGTACATCAATTCAAACAATGTACAATTAAAAACAAACTGGTTATTATACAAGCCTCTGGTTATGTAAATCCCACTTTTTTTGTTATTGTGTTGTTTTTGTGGGTATGCTTCTCGTCTTCAGTCAGAAAATGGAAATATTACATGTATTACATATAATTGGTTTATACCTCGTGTCGCCCACAACATTAATGCACATGTAAAATTCACATGTACCTTACGATAGCGAAAGTGTGTGATTGGTTGTGTTTATGCTAAATGTATGGGAAATGCTTCATTACAACAATATGATTTATTTTGAGCACTGATTATATGCTCACGAGTCAAGAAATGTTCATTCAGTAGTTACTTATTATTGCTATGTCATTCCTCGATTTATTTATTATTTGTCTGTTTGTTTAATTAGAGTTGTGCTTTTGCAAAATGTAAGGGAAAATGTTAAATAAAAAAATTAAAAGATCAAGTGTTAGATGAGGTGACTTCTTAAGGGCCAGCCACACGTCAGCTAAAATCGCACGACTGTACGATACAATTCAATCACGTGATGTCGAAGCGCCAATCACATTTGTTCTTGGAGACCACGTGATCGAATCGTATCGTATAGTCGTACGATTTTAGTGGACGTGTGGCTGACCTTTTAGCCTTCATTGTGTGCATGTAACTGCCTTTGAAAGGTAGACCTCATATAATCGTAGGCATATTGTTTGTCTGATTCATGATTGTGTATTTTTTAATGACGAAGTTTTATTAAAATAATAGAGTGCCATGCTTTGGGAAACAGCACAGCGCTACAAGGCCATGAGTCTCTCTCTCTCTCTCTCTCTCTCTCTCTCGTCTCTCTCTCTCTCTCTCTCTCTCTCGTCTCTCTCTCTCTCTCTCTCTCTCTCCCTCCTCTCTCTCTCTCTTGTGCAAATAATTCTCCCACCTTCTGGAAATTCTGTGCTTGTAACTTTCTCTAATCTTTCATTCTCTTTGAATCTGCCTTTTCTTTTGCTTACTGTCGTTTTCAATCTTTTCCGCCTTATTGGTCCATTATCCTCCGAAGTCGGAGTGTGGCTGCGCACGTGGCGGGGTAATCAGAAACGGTCACACACGTAATGTTCTCATCCGTAGCTGGTGCATTTGTACCATAGTGTTCAAGTGCTTCGGCTGTTGGTATGATCCCTGGAGTTTGTTTTAAGTCAGGGAACAACAATAACAACAACAAAGGCTTGGGCCCTTTTTTTTTTAGAAACACTTACAAAGATGTGTTCTTCAGCTGAAACTGGGTCTTAATCATGCGCACAACGGCAGCATGACACATCTGCTCTCATTTGATAGGAAACTGTCTGAGCGAGTAACATTGCCAACGAAGAGTCAGGATAGTCATCTCCCGAAAAGCCACCAGATGGGCTCAGCAGGTGGAGATAAAGAGGCTGGAGTTTCCCATCACTAAGCAAATGTTCCGTTAAAAAAAAAGCTCAGCTGAGAAACTCACAACCTGTTCTTTACAATTAACTTGGTTCTAAAGTCCCAATGATAGTTTCTTTGCAGTCACCCTCAGCAGGTGGAACGTCAAGCATAAAGGTTTAAGAAAACAATTGACAAAACCTTAAGGCCTGTGTACACGTGAACATTATTCGCGATATATTTCTATTTTCCCATGGCAACACATTGATACTAGCCCACACATAAAGGTATGTGTACACGTTAACATTATTCACGATATATTTCTATTTCCCCATGGCAACGCGGTGATAGCCCACTCTTAATATGACTAATTTTGTGGAACCTGTTAGCATTCATAAATCTGGAATAACATGCATCTGAAAACTAGCAGCAGTATACAAACAATAGTCGTTCTTTGTTCTGTGTTATAGTTTTTAGATGTATATTATCCCTTCAACTGGAAAGTGATTGGAACGAAACACACAGTATTTTTTTTATTGATGGGTAACTGCCCTGTAGGCGTTCTCCGCATTCTGGACACAGACACATAGGCCAAAACAGAAAATCCCCTTTCTCTCTCTCTCTCTCTCTCTCTCTCTCTCCCTCTCTCTCTCTCTCTCTCTCTCTCTCCTCTCTCTCTCTCTCTCTCTCTCTCTCTCTCTCTCTCTCTCTCTCTCTCTTTCTCACTGTGTGTGTGTTAGGTTAGGTAACATAATAGTCACATAGGCGTCTCTGTGAAATTCGGGTTGCTCCTACCTGGAGAGCGTGTGAGTGCGCACGCGCACGCGCGTGTGTGTGTGTGTGTGTGTGTGTGTGTGTGTGTGTGTGTGTGTGTGTGTGTGTGGTGTGTGTGTGTGTGTGTGTGTGGTGTGTGTCTGTGTGTCTGTCTGACTGACTGACTGTCTGTTTATCTCGCTCAGTTTATATTGAACACTCTCACATACACCACGCGACAGACACAAAACGTTTGCATTGTGTTGCGTTCAAGCGTTCAATACTCTCTCTCTCTCTCTCTCTCTCTCTCGTCATCTCTCTCTCTCTCTCTCTCTCTCTCTCTCTCTCTCTCTCTCTCTCTCTCTCTCTCTCTCTCTTTTCTTTTTTCTCATACACATTACCTTTGCATAATATATAATGTTCCTGCACTGCTGTGCTTTCTGTGTATCTGTGTGGGTGCATGCACGTTTCGTGAGTGTGCACATAATCGTGTAACATTTGAAAGCATTGATCTGCCTCTTTTTTTGCCAATAATTACTCCCAGTAGCCCAGATTTTTCCATTATTTCCTCTGTGTGTGTGTGTGTGTGTGTGTGTGTGTGTGTGTGTGTGTGTGTGTGTGTGTGCGTGTGTGTGTGCAGTGCGTGTGCGTTGGCGCGCGCGCGCGCGTGTGTGTGTGTGTGTTTTGTTTTCTTTTTTTGTTTGGTTGTTTTTTTGTTTTTTCTCCATCTTCATTTTTCTAACACACCATTCATTTTCACACACACACACATTTACTCACACTGACACGCATGTAAGCATACTGCTAATTAAAAACGCAATAGCGTATGCACGAACCCGCAGGAACACAATACATGCACGTGCGCACGCACACTATAGGCCCTAACATGTACAACCCCTCACACATGGCCGCACACAAAACAACACACACGCAACACAACACACACACGCACACACAGATGAGAGAGAGAGAGGAGAGAGAAGGAGAGAGAGAGAGAGAGAGAGAGAGAGAGAGAAGAGAGATAGAGGCAGAGAGAGAATGAGAAAAGAGAGAGAGAGAGAGACAGAGATGAGAGAGAGAGAGAGAGAGAGAGAGAGAGTAGTGAGAGAGAGAGAGAGAGAAAATTCAATTGAAATAGACGAACCTGTTTCTATAATGAATCCAGGCCCCTGACCATTTTCAGGGAGCAAATGACAACATTGCAAGAAAAAAGGTAGAAACAACATCACATATGCGTATACATAGGACATACAACAAATACGAGAGTTCTCTTTCTCTCTCTCTCTCCGTTATAATTCTTAGACCTCACTCAAACTGTTTCAGAAAATGACATGATTTGTGTAAAAGAGCAGCCGAAAGCACAAATATAAAAAACGACAGGAAAGATGGGTATGAGCAGAACAATAAGAATAGGGGGGGGGGGGGGGGGGGGGGGGGTGGTGGGTGGGGGGGGGGGGGGGGGGGGGGGGAGGGGGGGGGTGGGGGGGGGGGGGGGGGGGGGGGGGGGGGTTGGGGGGGGGGGGGGGGGGGGTGGGGGGGGGGGGGGGGGGGGGGGGGTGGGGGGGGGGGGGGGGGGGGGGGGGGGGGGGGGGGGGGGGGGGGGTGGGGGGTGGGGTGTTTTGTTCTCTCTGTCATTTTCCCTTCCTTCTCTATCCTCGGTTATCTCTTATTGTTATATTTTTTCGCCCCGACCCTTTTCTAGGGCCTCTGGTACGAAGGCCCTGACGCCGGTATTGGCGCTTTGCTCCTCTGGACGTGTCCTTGATCGCTTATTGCTTTCTCCCAGGGAAGGTTCTTCGTTAAAAACCCCTTTAAGCCATTGCCTCGCGGGAAACAGCTTCCGCAGAGGATCGGGGCGGTAGGATAGGGTAAGGTCTCGATAGAGCCGGCTCGCGCGCGTCATAGCGGACAATCGGGGGCGGGAGAGCGCGGCGGCTATCGCGGCGCCCCGCGTGAGTCATCTCCTTTATGAGCTGTACCTTGTCTTGAGTATCAGTTCATGTACTTCCTGCGCTTTTTCGGTCCCGACAGACGATTACTTTATACGTGATAGTGTCTCTTCTTGCTGCTCCTCTCTTGTTGACCTCATACGTCGCCTAGGTTGGCGTTGTTTTTGTGTGCTTCGAATCCTGAGAGCTTA
>JAGGCT020003858.1:0-10819 GCA_017654935.2 Phymorhynchus buccinoides
AATTTTTCTTTTTATTATTTTTTTTTTTAGTTTTCATTTTTTTGTGATGTGTTGGGGGTGTTTGATTATGTGTTGGTTGTGGTCGTGTGGTTGATGATGTGTTGGGTGTTGATGATGTGGTGTGGTTGATGGGTCATGCTGGTTGATGATGTGTTTGGGTGTTGTGATGTGTTGATTGATGGTCATGTGGTTGATGATGTGTTGGGTGTTGATGATTTGTTGGTTGATGGTCAGGTGGGTTGTGATGTGTTGGGTGGTTGATTATGGTTGGTTGATGGTCATGTGGTTGATTATGTGTGGTTGATGGCTGTGGTTGATGATGTGTTAAGGCGATGGAACAAGGGCAAACACAGAAAAAGCAATTTCAGAGGGAAGTGGCATGAATGGTCCTTATTTTGAAATAAATAAAAAATCAATATAAATGAACAAACAATGATGTTCGTGATGTACATTTGCCAAACCTGAGAGACAACGTTAAAACCAGGTACTGACGACAAGGAGTAAAAACCAGAATGAAGACATGGTAGGACACTGACAGCCAGGGACTGAGCCTGACCACACTGATATCCCTTCAGATAATGAGAGACAGGAATCAGTCTGACAGCTTTTATCAAGGAAGGCAAACTGTTTCTTCTGTTGCTAGTTCAAAACCAAGAAGAGAAGGTGTTCACAAATACCAGCACACCGTGCAGGCACACAGGCAATGGCTACAGGGGGAACCAAACACCACATGCGCAGAGCAAGGGAGGCAGTAAGGAAAGTGATGCTTCTCTAGGTCACCATAAAGGACAGGCCAACCAACACGTGCTGCCTCGCTCAGGCGACCAGACGAGAAAAGTAAATTGATGGCCCGAAGAGATCTGGCAGCCAGAGCAGTATTTCGATTCTTAGTAATAGCAGCATCAAATGATCGCTCCAAAAGAATGGATCCTGCCCAGCAAAAAAAACTAAATAGTCAGGCTGTGGCACTACAAATATGAAATCGGCCTGGCCCACAAAGTTCACATGTCAGTGTGTGATTTGAAGTTGACAGGAGAAATAGATATGACGGAAAAACGCCAAAGCCAACCTTGTAAAGATGTAAATAATTTACAAGTAAATTTTCTCACTATAACGTTAAATGGAGTCGACCTAAGTTCGAACTGCGGAGTTGTATCAGTTTTCTTTTTTATAATTTGGAAAAAAAAAAAAATTTTTTTTTCAATTTTTGTGTCTGACTGAGACCTTTGTTGCAATGATTTTCATCTCCTTTTGGTAGTGATTTCACGATATTTGCTTTAAATCTAAAACATTGTCACATCAGTCATATTGTTAGGCTACGTGAACATTTTGTGATATATATTATTGAAACGAATGTTTTAATAACGAGCATGTCATTGTAATTAAAGTTCGCATGAACGTGTTCTCACTGATATTGATATGATTTATATTGGTGCTTATTTCACACCATACGATTCTGTTTTTTGGGAAGAACAGCATAATGGGTTTTGGTATTGAAACAACGTACATAATATTTGTATTAGATTTACGAGCACTGAAAATGATTTGCATATTCTGTTAACCGGGATCTTATGCAAGAACAGGATGTTAATAATTATTCTTATTTTGATAATATTGATTATTTGTTCAATAGCTCTATTACAGATGAGTTCTCTAGACCTTCTGAGGCAGAATTAGAATGTTTTTTGGTAATCATTACTAGACTCTTGCAATATGTTGTTGTGTTATGTTGAACGGTTGAAATAACCCACATTTTATATAGTTTTCATACATCTCGTCTACATAATGCAGTGTTTTTGATGATTTTATAGTATCTACTGATCGCTTTCATTATCCTATTAGTGCTATGACCCTTTCACCGCCCGCCATATGTCACCAAGTATCAGCACAAATACCTGGGTAGAGAACAAAAATCCATCTGCAGTATTGTGGGATTCTTCTGGACAATATAAAATAAGGTCTATCCTTACTTCTCCAAACTAAGACCATAAGATCTTTGGATATAGACACCAATTTTGATGCCTTTTAGTGACATTGGAGTTAATCACTGTGGTGCTAAAATGCGACTTTGGGCGGTGAAAGGGTTTAATATTTGAAAAGCGTCATAGAATCGATCATCTACCACTAGTATGTTTGAAGCCTTGTTTGTAACTGAAGTTTAGTAATGATTACAGTAAAAACCCCAAAAAAAACCAGTAACTACTCGTTTTAATGGATGATGAGAAAACATAAATTTGATACAACCTTATAAAGTGATACACCAGATAAAACTTACTCCGCAAGTAAACACTCTGGATTCTGATGTTGATGGCGCTTTGACAATATTTTTGTACAAACTTACTGAAGCTAGTGAGGAGCGTATGCTCGCTCCAACAGAATACTAAAACCGAATAGGACAGAATGGTTTGCTGCGCGTGTGTCGTGTTAAAGGTACAAGAAGATGCTTAAATCGTTTTTGAAGAACAATCTTTGAGATAATGACGACAGACTTATATATCTGCAGAAACGTAAAGAATCTAAATACTTATTAAAAACTAAGAAAGAGATTTAGAAGACAAAGGCAGAATCTCTGCTTATAATTTATCTAACTCGTCTGTTTTTGGAAGGAACTGAAAAGCATGGATGTGGTCATAGCAATTAAATATCAATAGGCACACAAGGAAGCACTAAAAATCGCCAATTCATGCGAATTAAACTGTGTCAGAGGAATGGTTTGTTCTTGTTCTAGAACTAATTTTTTGAGCAATATTTGGTTGTATCATTTCGCTATGACGGTATTTAGTATTGCATAATCTGAATGTCTAATAATCACATCACACCATTGTTTATTCACCCTTTACATGTCCTCCCCTTCACCGTTCGTCTTTCCCCTTTGGCACATGTGGCCCAAGGCCGAGCGCAATTAAAACCTTTCAAGTGTTTAGTGTTCCTCTCTCTCTCTCTCTCCCTCTCTTTCTTTTCTCCCCTCTCTCTCTCTTCTCATCCCTCTCTTTCTCCCTCTCTCTCTCTCTCGTCTACCTTCTCTCTCGTTGCGGTTCTCTCTCTCTCTCCTTCATCTCGTCTTCTCTCTCCTATCTCTCTCTCTCCCCCACTAAATCCAGAACGAGAACGTAAACAGTCTAAACAATACAAACAGACAAACAGAGAGACCGACAGACAAAACTATGCTGACTGCCCCGCTTGAGAGAATGAGAGCATCGGTTCCTTTTGAAGACCATTTCTATTTATGTGGATACCCACGCACAATAATTGAAGCTCTTTCTTCTCCTCCTATGCTCTCTATGACATTTCTCTAGCTAGCTTAGTTTAAAGGCACACAACAAAAAACTATCTATTTTCTGTGCTGTCTGCTGTCTGTTCTGTTTCTCGTCTCTCTCCTCTCTCTCCTCTCTCTCTCTCGTCTTCTCTCAGTCTCTCACTCTCTCTCTCTCTCTCTCTCTCCGAGTTAGATAACATCTTAAACGAACATCACATATTTCTGCTCTCTTATGTAGCTTCTGTTTTAAACGTTTATTTCATGACTGGTTAATTTGTAATAATCTTGTTTCTAAACATGAGGTTTTTGCTGTTGCTTGTTTTTTGTTCAATTTTAAGGGGGGGGTGTGGGAGGGGGGGGGGGAGACGAGGAAAAGTGATTCCTGTGTTTGATGTGTCAGACTCATTAGCATTTGTTTAGATTGATTTTCTGCCCTCCTCCACAATGTTTACATTGAATCTTGTGCTATTCAATTTATTTAGTTCATATGATTACTGTGCGTGGCGAGGTTGGTGGTGGGTGGTGGGGGTGGGGGGGGGGGGGGGGAGGGGGGATGGGTTTATGAATGTGTGAGTTGTTGGATTTGTTGTTTTTGTTGTTTTGTTTTTTTCCCCTTGTTGCCTTTTGTTTCATTCATTGAAGTTTAATCATGCTTTTCCCCTTCTTTTGTTTCGAGGGCAAGATGTAACAAGCCCATTGTGTGCTTATTTCTTTTCCACTCAATAAACAAATTTTAATTTAAAAAGTTCCTCTCTCTCTGCCTCTCTCTCTCTGTTCTCTCTCTCTCCGCCTCTCTCTCACTCTCTCTCTCTCTTCTCTCTCTAGTCTCTCATCTCGGTCTCTCTCTCTCTCTTTCACTGTATTCTCTCTCGCTCCTCGTCTCGTCTCTCACTCTCTCTCTGCGTTTCGCGTCCCACCTCTATCTATCTTCCCTTGCCTTTTCTCTTGTCCCAGTCTATCTTTTTGGTTTGGCAAAGTGTCTGTTTGTGTAAAAGTGTCCTACACCCCATGTCTCTGCTCCCCCACCTCTCTCTCTCACACTCGCATCTCCTTCCCTATTCTACTCGGTCTAAAGGTCTAATCATTACGAATTTTGATTTGAGTCTAGTTGCCTCTCTGTCTCGCGCTGTCTCTCATCTCTCAAATCTCGCCTCTCTCTCCTGTTTTCTCTCTCTCTCTCTCTCTCTCTATCCAATCTCTTCTTTCTCGCCGTATCTCGCTTCATCCTCTCTCCTCTTCAGTCTTCTCTCTCTCTCAATCTCTCTCTCTCTCTCTCGGTCTCTCTCTCTCTGCCTCTCTCTCTCACTTTGTAATGCCTTTCCTTGCACCTCTCTCTTCTCCAGTCTCTCTTTCTGTTCTGCAAAAGTCTCTGTTTGTACTGTAGTCCTCTGGGCTCTCTCTCTCTCTCTTTTTCTCTCTCATGTCCTCTTCTCTCTCTCGTGATCTCTCTCTCTCTCATCGTCTCTGGTCGTCCCTCTATCTTCTCTATCTCGCTCATCTTCTCGCTCGTCTATCATCTCTCTCTTTATCCCTTCGTCTCTCTCTCTCTCATCTCGTCTGTCTCTCTCTCTTCTCTTCCCGCCCATTTTTTAAATATTTATTTCTTTCATCTCTGTCTGTCTTTCTGTCAATGCGCGAAAGACAGTACTGGACAGGAAGGCGGACAAGCAGACGGACCCAAGAAGACCTTGAGGAACACCCACACCAGAATGCAACTTGGATTAGAATGCCAAACGCCCTGGGAAGAGTGCAGTGTGGCTAAAGACCGCGTGTTTGGGGTGAGGGTGGGGGTCTGGGTTGTTAATCTCTTGTTTGTAAACCTTTTCAAACACAGGGGAAATCCACCTTTGAGCCAAAAATGTCCATTCAACTTATTTTACTACAGAAACGATTTTGTCTGCAGTTTTGTGGGATTTCTCTGTGACACATTTATGAACAAGGTCAATCCTGCGTTTTCTCAAGTCTAGAGAACACAATATCGATTGTGTACCAGATCCTGATTTCCAGGGTTTTTTAATGACATGTTGGTGTTTAAATCATTTGTGGTGCCAAGACCTTCGACAATGGCGATATAAGGGTTAACTTAATTACCTAAAGACTGTTTTGCTTTTGGCAAGAAAATAAACAGGGAGAGAGAGAGAGAGGAGAGAGAGATAGAGAGAGAGAGAGAGAGGGGATAGAGATAGATAGAGAGAGAGAGTTAGGGAGAGAGAAGGAGAGAGAGAGAACGAAGGAGAGGGAGAAGAGAGTGAGAGAGAGAGAGGAGAAAGCAGAGAGACAGAGTGAGAGAGAGTGACAAACAGAGACAGAAACACTGAGGGGGAGAGAGAGAGAGAGAGCAAAGAGAGAGAGAGAGAGGAGACAAGAGAGAGAGAGAGAGAGAAGAGACATAGAGAGGGAGAGAGAGAGAGAGTCACAGAACTTTAGAGAGGACACGGAATTAAGAAATTAGAGATAGCCTATTCTTTCAATCTGAGGAGGGAGAGGAGACAGGAGAGAGAGAGCGAGAGAGAGAGAGTGAATGAGAGAGAGAGAGAGAGAAAGAGAGAGGGGGTAGAGAACAAGCGTGAGAGAGAGAGAGAAGAGGAGACATAGAGGAGTGAGATAGAGAGAGAGAGAGAAACTTTAGAGAGAGAAAGTGACCAAAGAGGGTTAGAAGAGAATGCCTAGTGGTAAGGGGAGATCTGAGAGAAGAGAGCGACTAGAGAAGAGAGAAAGAGGAAAGAGAGAGTAGAGAGAGTGAGAGTAGATAGAGAGAGAGAGAGAGTAGCTAGAGAGAGCGAGGCGAGAGGCACATACTTTATTATTAGACAGTGATTGAGATTTTAGGTCAAGCCTATATCTTTCACTCTATCCTTGGTGGATAGAGAGAGCAGAAGAGAGAGTGAGGAGGAGAGGAGAGAGAGCCAGGACGAGTCGTTTCCGAACCAGACAGATGACAATATACGTAGAGAGGCAAGTAGAGTGAAGGAGTTCCGGTTCGGGTTAGTATCCGTACATGACGCTAGTATACTACATAATACTAGAGAGGCCAGCGTCACCAAACTTGTTATTATACTAAGCACGGATGAATAATTCTAGGGGCGGCAAAGACTCCCATTCGTCCCTCAATCCTGTCCTTGCGGGCGTGATCAGAGCAGAGGAGCAGAGCAGATAGAAGAGCTCTGTAGTCTATTGAGTATGCAGAGACCTTAGCTTAGTATAATATCTATCTCTCTAGACCGCCGTAGTGTCTACTACGCCCTCCTTGTACGTACGAGGAGAGAGAGAGAGAGAGAGAGTCAGCTATATGTTTGTCTCTATCAATGGATACTCCCAGCTACCAGTGCATAATATTATGCCAGTCAGTCGTTTTTTTTTCCGACCCATGACTCGTGCCACGATAGCAGATGGGGTTAGCGATGCTTTTCCGGCGGGTCTTGTCGACACTTTGTTTCTATAGTGGACGTGCATGGCCAGAGGTACATTCCCACTCTCTACGGAACAAAGACCTTGGGACAGCTGGCGGTGAGGGTGACATAGGGCCCCAAAGGCCAACCCATCACCCTTTTGGCTGCAAGCACCAGAGCCGTTGCCAAGCGCCCCCCTCGTTTGAGATCGTAGTCAATTCTTATTCCACCAGAGACTGCAAACTGTCCGCACGATCTTTCACAGTACTTGTAGAAATCATCTAGTTGTACAGCTCTCATCATTTTTTTTTTTTTTTGTTAGCTGATTGGCCCTTAGATACAGGCCTAATGGTCGACCAATGATCAATGTCATTTGAGAAAATGGCCCAGATAGACTAGGCGTTTCTAATGAAGCTGATGAGGCTTTTCTACGCTTTAACTTGAAACCCTTTTATTACTAACTTCCACACTATGAACTATTTGTCCATTATGTAAACGCCTTGAGCCTTTCCTTGCGGTTCTTTCATCAGGAGGTAAGTGGCGGGGGGGCGAGCATACATGTACGGTATTTAATTATTATTACTATTATTATTCATGGGAACACACCGTGCGCTAATACACGTCCTTGCTGATTAGAGTTGCACCTAAAGAACAATTACCAACGCCATGCTCATTTTTGGTCGCCATGTTTATTTGGTCGGCATGTTTAGCGTTTTCACATTTCAAAATTAACTGGCGCTTCTTTTCAACAACATTCCGATATTGGTAACTCGACGTTAGACGGAGCGATTTGTAACTGGTTTGATCTGTTTGGAAGTTACTTAATTAGATCTGTGAGATCATTTGGCTTAAACAAATGTTTTATCTAACACACTTTGTTTTTTGGGTTTTTTCTTTTGCAGCAACATACGCCAGAGGTTATACCTATACGATAACATCAGTACTCAACACATAATTATAGACAGTA
The DNA here is from genome assembly GCA_017654935.2 of Phymorhynchus buccinoides. Taxonomy (NCBI): domain Eukaryota; kingdom Metazoa; phylum Mollusca; class Gastropoda; order Neogastropoda; family Raphitomidae; genus Phymorhynchus; species Phymorhynchus buccinoides. The sequence continues at coordinate 7,613 of JAGGCT020003858.1, forward strand.
CTAGCAACAGGCTGCTTCACATTTTACAATCGATGTAAGTCAGACATACTTTGTAAGAAAAACTAAATAATGATCAATACAAAAAAAGTGAACAATATATTTATCAAACATGTATATCAAGGTCATGAAAAATGATTCTGATAATTACTAACTCATTATAAAAACGGAAGAAAGGGGGATACAATTAGTTAAGTTAAGTGGGACAACTCTTGATTTTCTGTGGGACAGCTGTGGTACAGGCATTGAGAGAGAAAGAGACAGAGACAGACTGAGGAGGAGAAGAAGACGAGCCAGAGGAGATAAGAGAGAGAGAGAAAACATTAGAAATCATTGAAACCCCCCAAACAAAACTGGAAAACAATTGGTCACTGTGTACATGACGTGTACGGCCGGTATGCCATATTGTATATGAGATCGTGGTACAAGAGGATACAGTGATATAGGCGCATCACAGTTTGTGGACGTTTTTTGTGGTAGGTTTTTTTTTACACATCACATTGTGACACACACATAACAACATAGCATATCGCATCCGCTCTTGTATCAAAACTTTCTCATCTCATCGATAGAGAGAGAGGAAGAGACGTAGAGTATGATGGACGAATGACATGAAGAGAGAGGCAGCGAGAGAGAGAGAGAGAGAGAGAGAGAGAGAGAGAGAGAGAGAACACGACATACAGAAGACGCAGCACGAGAGAGACAGGACAGGACAACGAGAGAGACAGACGAGACAGACAGCACATTGATTTACAGAGAAGACAGACAGGAACAGACAGACACTATTACACGGCATAAAGGCCTATTATAAATTCCCTTGTTTGGCCCAGAGTTCGCACTGTACAAGCTCAAAAGAAAGATACCACACAGCTCGTTAGGAGGCGATTCGCTCATCCTAAAAGAAACTGCAGTCGCTGCTATGCCAACACTAGGGGTGGGAAAGTAGCAAAACCATTGGTGTGAGTCTTGTGCTTGTGTTTGTGTGTGTTCTGGTGGGTGTGTGTGGGTGTGTGTGTGTGTGTCGTGTGTATTTGAGTGATCCTCTGGTGCGTTCCATACCCGTAGTGCACTCTGGCGTTTACCTAGCGGCTGCGTTGCGCCCATCGTTCACTGCGGTCAGATGTCATATGGCGTTTGCGGTTCACTGTATGTTGTATTTTGTGTATTTGTTGTGTGTGTGTCGTGTCTGTGTCAGTGGTGCATGTGATATGTTTGTTTGTAGTTGTTGTGGTGCGTGGTGCGTCCCGCTCGGTGTCGCGTGCGTGCCGTGCGCGCGTGCGTACAGTGTGTTGTTAGCTAACAGTATCTAAAGACTCTATGTGGCATTTACCGCGCGTAGTATTGCAGTTTCGATCAGGCAGGGACCAGAAATGGAATGTGTCTTCGCTTCAGGCTTTGTGAAGAAGTATTCTGTTGTTTATGTGTGTGTTTTGTTGAGTAGTGGGTTGTAAAGAACAAAGTATCCATTGAAATCAACTGTTTTACAAGACTTGACAAGTTTTTAAAAACTGCAGCATTGGCTTGATTACCCATTATTGTGGGGTACCTGCTTTCCTTTGGTTTTGGGAGGTGCCAGGTTTTTCAAACGTTACGGACAGATCATTGAGAAAGATGTGAGAAGGGTGCTTCAACTGCCTCTGGGTTACTTGGGATTCCGAGCCTTGCTATGGGGATAAGCCGGTGAGTGATGCAGATCGGGACAGCCTGATGTGTGACTCCTGCCTCGGATGTAGTGGTTTTGGACATATACAGCCGCTGCCATCGTAGTAGCGCTTCGAGTTGTGTAAGGAGGGCGAGGTGCTCCACATTTATTAAGAGGCGCACAGTTCAGTGCTGAATTCGATGGTTCATAATGATTAAGAATACATGCAGTCTTGAACTGCCGGACGGCTAGTGTTTCACTTGGGGGGTCGTGGAGGTGCCTTATTGGATTTGGTCAGAGCGCGTGATGTTGGCGCTGATATGTCCGCACTACGTTTTTGGGTCCTGTTTTCTTTTTAAACAATCGTTCTTTGTGTTTATAACGGGGGTGTGATTTGAGAAATTCCGCACCTTTCTTTCAAAACCGGACCAACAGCGTGTTGGGTTTAGGGATAGGGTTAAGGATAGGTTTAAGAGTGTTTCAACATCCCACATTTTAACACAACGCGCTCTTATTTTTTTGGACATCCGCTCGATCTATCTCCTTTCTTAGGTTTTCCGAAGTGATCGCCGCGCTTGTATTGTGAACAAAAAACATTGCGCTCTGTGATATGATTAAAAACTGAATGCGCTCATTGTCGGACAGATAGTCGAATTCGGCTCGACGCTAATTACGGAACAGGAGTTGGATTGCGCGTGATCTGATCGGACTACAATGCAATGCGCTCATGATGATGGCACGGAAATTAAAAGTCCAGATGCGTCTACGTACGTATCTCGAAAATAGAAAAATGCGCGCCTCTATCGCTCAATGCATAGGTGGCTCGATCTGGCCTCATGCTGATTCGATCAGGTGCCCGTTGCGTTTTCACCTCATTTGCAATACCATTGCGCTTTGCTCGAACTCAGTCTGACTCAGTCGTGCCTGAAGTCATGTGTGACAGGGCCAGACAGAATCTTAGGGCTGGTTCTAAATTTCACCTGATCGAGTCTGATCGAGCTAGATGGCTTTGTTGCACATACTACTGATGCGGCACAACAAAATTTGGTCAACCAGTCACGCACTGATCGAGTCATGATGAAGGCAGTCGCGTAGTCTGTCTCCAGCTTAAAAGTGAAGAAGATGAGGTTAGTGTCCAATCGGTCGGAGTCCCTTATGGACGGAGAAATGTAAACACAGATTTGTTTATCTCTATATATTAAATGCGCTAAGGATCCGAGGAAGGACAGCTAACAACCTCCGAAACTCGAGTAACGCGTAAATGTTGGACTTTCGCTCGCAATGCGGGTCAAGATACGCGCTTCGTCTATTCATTCCGCTATGTCGGATTAAAAATTTTGATTTTGCTTTTTATTTAAAGTGAATTTTGAAAAGGCAAAAGGCAATATTTTGCTCGCGTGTCAATTGGCATTATTGTGAAGCTGCGTCAACTGTCAACTGACTGCTTTCCTTCTTCCTCTTATAATGACCATTTTTACATCGGACTTTCGACGAAGCATTATAGGCTCCATAGGTAGACGCTGGCGTTCGCAAAATCCGTAGGTCGAGGTCGAGTCTGCCCCTCGCAC
>JAGGCT020000385.1:0-15000 GCA_017654935.2 Phymorhynchus buccinoides
ATCTAATTTGGGAAGAGGTAACATCAGTCTATGAGGAAGATGTTTCATGTTGAATTGAAATCTTTCTTGTAAAGAAGGAGGAGCATAGCCTGACATAATTTTGAACATAAATATTGCTTTATTATATCTTAATTTAAAATGAAGAGGGAGAATGTCTAATGATACATAATCGGATTGAGTAAGACTCGATGATTTTAGTAAGACTAATTTCAGTGCTCGTCTATAGAGACTATGCAGTGGCTTTAGGGTTTGCTCACTTGCTGAATCCCAGAGTGTAGACGAATAGTTTATGTGAGAATCAACGTATGCATGGAAGAAAATTTTGCGTGAATCTGTGTTTAGAAAGTGTTTTTTACCATTAGTGAAAACAAGTTGGTATCTTTCATCTAAGAATGACGACATTAATTATCTGGTATTACTAGAGAGGCCGTATAATGTTAGCTTTTTTAAGAGCAACACATGATCAATCACGTCAGAATGGCAAAGCGGATTTAGGATGGAGCAAAGTCTAGCTAATGGTTTTGAGAGGGTAGATAGAAGAGAAAGTAATTTGAAGAGGACACCAGTAATTAAGTTATTGTTTATATTGGATAGCCATTTATCGATTAAATTTGTAAGTGCAGAATGGCAGGAATGGTGTTTCCTAAAACCGGATTGATTAGGATGGAGCAAATTGAATCGCTCAAAATGAGCAAGGATGTGTTTTCTAAAGTGGTCTTCTAATGGTTTTGAGAGGGTAGATAGAAGAGAAATAGGTCGGTAGTTTGAAGGATTGTCTGGGTCACAGACACAAATGATTGAGAGAGAGAGAAAGAGAGAGAGAGAGAGAGAGAGAGAGAGAGAGAGAAGAGAGAGAGAGAGAGAGAGAGAGAGAGAGAGACTGAGTGAAGTCGAAGACGAAAGTTTTTAATGAACAGGCCTTTCTGCCCGTATCATATGGAGGGGTGGGGAAGTGGAACACAATGAATCAAAATAACAGTTCTAACAAAATCATACATCCATTGAAAATCCAAACACAACCATGCAGCAAAAAAAGCACTCATACAATAATACATAAATAAATAAATAAAATGATTATGCATTACTAGCATAAACTATTAAACAATCAATTCATGCAAAACAATGAGAGAGAGAGAGAGAGAGAGAGAGAGAGAGAGAGAGAGAGAGAGAGAGAGAGAGAGAGAGAGAGAGAGAGGGGGGGGAGAGGGGAGAGAGAGAGAGGGGGAGAGAGAGAGAGACTGAGAGAGAGAGGGAGAGAGAGAGAGAGAGAGAGAGAGAGAGAGAGACAGAGAGAGAGAGAGATGAGAGAGAGAGAGAGAGAGAGAGAGAGAGAGAGAGAGAGAGAGAGAGAGAAGACGAGAGAGAGAGAGAGAGAGAGAGAGAGAGAGAGAGAGAGAGAGAGAGAGAGAGAGAGAGAGAGAGAGAGAGAGAGAGAGAGAGAGAGAGAGAGAGAGAGAGAGAGAGAGAGAGAGAGAGAGAGAGATGACTGTCTGATAAGCTTACAAAATGTTCAAGGTTTTACTCTCTGTTTTGAATTAATATACAAAGTGATTAGTTAAAAATTAAAAGAAAACCGTCAACTTCCTTAAAACAAATATTTTATAACTTTAAAATTGTGTTATAAAATTTGGACTGTTGCAACCCGCTAATAATAGAGCAAAATCCCCCTCCCCCAATATTTTGAAGAATTAGAAAACATTTACTAAGAAAACCGCCATAATATCCCTTCACTTCCTTAAAACAAATATTTTATCATTTTAAGATTGTATTATAACATTTGGACTAAGATATGTTCATGTGGCGGGGTATATAAAATGTTGACTAAAATATGTTCATGTGGCAGTACCATAGCCGATGAGGTTTAACCGAGGCGTGGTTACCGCTACACCTATCTGTATTGTTAAAAAAAATCGGGACTATACTGGAGTTGCACTGCCTCCAGGCATTGCCTCCAGTATTGTTCCCACCATCTTTGTATTTACAAATGTCCCATATGTGTCTGTTCCAGACCGAGAGGACGTAAAACACCATTTTTCATTCATTCATAAAATTTGGACTGTTGCAACCCGCTCTCATGCTCTCATGCTCTCAGAAGCAGTTGTCCATTAAAAGAAGTCCTGTGCAACTCGAACAGGGATCTGGGTATTTCACTGTCTGTCTGTCAGTTTATCAAACTTTGTATCATAATTTAAAACTCTACAACAAAACCAGTGTTTTTGAAGAGATGTTTTTAAGAGATAGAGAAACTCTTGTCTGTCTGTCACAGTGTGGCAAACTTTGTATCCTAATTTAAAACTCTACTACAACAAAACCAGTGTTTTTGAAGAGATTGTTTTAAGATGTGATGAGGGGTGGTGGTGATGGATCAACACAAACGTTGGAACATCTAAGCAGCTCCCAAGACAATAGCTCGCTAAAACCATTCAATTTCAAAGACAAAGTTCTAGGGCCCACACCCGTGAGTGGTGACACTGTTGCCATGGCAACAGGGGGATTTGGGCCATGGTCTGACTGCTCAAATGGCTTGTACCTTCTCATGGGGGGGGGGGGGGGGGTTGTGAAGCACAAAGGGACAGAAAAGGAGAGAGAGAGAGAGAGAGAGAGAGAGAGAGAGAGAGAGAGAGAGAGAGAGAGAGAGAGAGGAGGGGGGGGGGAGACGACAGTAGCTCTGCCCACGGGCAGGCCTCTTGAAATAATTGACGTTAGAGTTTTGTGGACAAAACAACCCACGAGTCTGAGACACGAACTCTACCTATTAAGGTACCTGTGGTCCGAGTCCCAGGCTAAGCGCCCAGGTGCAGACTGCTCTCAACATGTCTACGTTCACACCTTGTTGAGAGAAGGGTAGGATGGCAACAAGGCCTTTGCCTCTGTTTGTCTTTCACGGTAATCGGTTCCAGGCCGAACAATGAGAGAGGACCTAGAGAAATGTAGGATAGTTGAGGATTTGTCTTTAGATAGTCGGTCACAGCAGACTGTTCTCTGGCCTAACAATGATTGGGTCCAACTTCCTATTGAAATCAACGGACAAAGGACGAAGCATTGCCCCTGAAAACAAAGAGAGCTAGCCTGAAGGGGGTGGGGGTGGGGGGTGGAGGTGGAAGGAGTGGAGGTATGAAAAGTTAATTAAGGAAACTGAGGTGTAGGGCTGTTGCTTTTATGTTGGTAGGGCAAGTGGGGTACGTGTGTCTCTGAGTCCCATCCCTTTGGGAAGGGTGTGTGTGTCTTTTTCAAAGGACTAAAAGTGGCTTGAAGGATGAGGATTTGAAGAGCTAATTGAGGAAAAGGGAAGAAAGGATCAAATAGGAATAAAAAGCCACGAGTCTTCGAGAACTCGACGCAAGAGAGATGACAAAGTTAATCCCAAGTCTCCAGCCATTTCCTTCAAGATTAAGCTTAAATACTGGGTGGTATGAATCATATAGGAAAGGGAAGAAAGGTGTAATAAGCTATCCACAAAAAGTTAAGGATCACTTGCAAACTAATTCATAACTTTCCAAATAAGAAAGCCAATGCGTTGAATTTTGGCCAACATTTAATTCAATGCTTTAGTGATAACGATGCACAATTGCCTTCAATTTCGAGCAATCGTTTGGTCTGTACATTTGATCAAAGTGGGTACGTATCGAAATTTGATTTCCCAAAGTCATTGAAATCACAAGACAGGGCATTCTGATGCTCCCAAAAGTTCAGTAATGCGTGTATCCGCCATGGCTGTTCTGGCACTCGACGCAGCGAGTCCTCATGGAGTTGACCAGGGTGGTGAAGATCCTCTGTGGAAGCGCCTGCCACTCAGCCTGCAGCATCTGGTAGAGGTGCTGGGCATCCCTGGGAGGGGGGTGGTTGCTCCTCACTTTGCGATCCAGCTCATCCCAGAGGTTCTCAATCGGGTTGAGATCGGGACTGCATGCTGGCCACTCCATTCTGTTGACTCCAGACTGCTGCAGGAAGTCGTTGACCACCCTTGCCCTGTGGGGGCGAGCGTTGTCATCCTGGTAGACAGCCGGCGGTCCCATCTGCTGCAGTGTAGGCACAGCCAGCGGTCGAAGGATCTCATCCCGGTATCGGAGGCCAGTCAGGTTACCCTGTACATGATACAAGGGTGTTCTGTGGTGAAGGCTGAAGGCCCCCCAGACCATTACAGAACCTCCACCAAAGGCCACCTTTTCTTGGACAGTGGCGTCAATAAAGCGTTCCCCTGGGCGCCTCCAGACCCTCAGTCGGCCGTCGTTGTGGTTCAGGGTGAAGCGTGATTCATCACTGAACAGGACCTGGGACCATTGCTGACGTGTCCACCTCACGTGACGTCTGCAGAAGGCGCGGCGTGCTGCCCTATGGGCTGGAGTTAAGCGTGGCCGTACAGCTGGGCGACGAGAACGGAGGTTAAACCCATGAAGGCGGTTCCGTATGGTCTGCTGGCTGATGTTGATGTTAGTAGCCACCCTCAGCTGCCTTCGAATGATGCTGGAAGAGGCTGTTCTTGTCTGCAGGGCTTGTCGTTCAATGAGACGATCTTCACGTGGAGTTGTCTTCTTCGGTCGACCAGATCTGCGTCTTTCATGGACCCTCCCAGTGGCTGTGAAGCGTTGAATCAGTCTGACAATGACCGAGATGGACACCTGAAGTCGCCTGGCCACTTCTCGCTTGGGAACACCATCTTGGAACCATGCAACAGCTCGTCCCCTATCCAACTCGCTCAATTTTCGTCGTGGAGGCATTGTCAAATCAGGCCTAATACTGGTGGTATGTCTTCTTATAAAGCCAAGCAAGAGACAGCATCTCACACATAAACAGCAGTGCTTGCACGTGCATAATGGTTTTTCCATCTGGCTTGTGCAATGTGTTCATGCAGAACGATCCAAAACAAGGTCCTTTTTCGCAAGTTGCCGCTTTTTCTTTTGCTGCCAAGCTCAGTAATAGAGAATCACGTGCAATGTTTCCACTAACACAACATCGCCCACTTACAGCTGAACAAGAATTCATAACAATTTGGCTTGACTGAGAAATAAATAACAGGAGCTAACGGAGTTTATTGCGCACCTGTTTTCTCATAGTGATCCTTAACTTTTTGTGAGTAGTGTAGAAATATTAAGATGTATGAGGAAATTAAATGCGATAGACCTTTCTTTATTTTGGAAATTATTTGATACACAGATAAGCACCAGGGCAACTAATACAGCCTTTAAAATAAAAGGAATTCAGAATGAGATCACAGCTTTCTAGCAAATTTATTTCTAACAATAATAATAAATAAAATAATAATACATAGTATTTATATAGCGCCTTTCTTTAGAATCAAACTCAAGGCGCTCACATTCACTGATTCATTTGGGCTAACACACACATTCATTCAATCATCATCTAATTAATGTGAAAAGTTAGAGAGAGAAAGCTCTTTGAAACAAGTGAGTTTTCATTTGGGTTATGAAAGCGGGAAGTGCTGAATTGTGACGCAGGTGAACAGGCAAAGAGTTCCAGACAGTGGGGGTGCAAAAACAATCATGATCTGTGCAATTTATAATCTGATGATGATGAAAACACTATTTGATAGCGAAATATGTTGCCGAAGCATTTAATGTCAGAAAAAAAGAGAATGCTTGTTTGTGATGTATGAAAGTAATGCGTCCTCATTATGTCATATCTCGTGTTACATGAGAGAATCTTGTCTATGTTATATAAATGTTTCGTTGTTTTGCTTGTTTGTTTGTTTTCATGTCTGGTTTCAGCTTTCTGTTGTAATTCTTTTTCTGAATTATTGGTATGCTTAAATCCCTTTGTTCACTTTTCAAAATAAGGAGGTTTTTTTTAAAAATTATTATTACTTTTTTGAGTTTCATAATTTATGTTCCTTAACTTCGGCGCTGCAAGAAACAGTTCACTACATTGACATAAAGCCTGTATTTGTGCCATTGTCAATAAACCAATGTCTGAAGCCTCTCTCTCTCCTCACCTCCCTTCCTCCCCCCTCCCCCACCCCTCTCACGCACTTTATTCAGTCTCCTGTGGTCAGTGATTAATTTCAAATCAGACTGCATGTAGCAATGTTTATGTCTAGGGGGTACATCATTTATATCATCATCGTTAGCATTATCGTCACGTCATCATCATCATCATCATCATCATCATCATCATCATCATCATAACATCACATCATCATCATCACCATCAACATCTGGTAATCTTTTGTGTACCGAAGAGAACTTTAATTCACACACAATTCTTTGTTGCCTTTCAGACCTGCGCCCGTGATAGTGATAGAAGAAATTGAAAGAGAGGTCGACTGTCGGTGGGAGCTAACCGCAGTTCGTTTTCCTCCATGGATCACTCTGTAGCAATAGAGACTGGTGGATAGTGGAACTTTAACTTGTCGTGGTTTACATTTAAAATAATAAAATGTTACCTGACTCTAGGTTATTGAATAATGTGTACGACAAATGAATGACAATATAAATAATTATGATTCACGTACCTCGTTCAAATGACGATAGAAAATAACAGTGTAGCAGAACATCGCTGAATGAAGTTTCTACGTCCTCTTGGACTGCTAACAGTCCATATGGGACATTAGTTCTTTGCTCTGGAATGGTGGGAAGGGGGGGGGGGGGGGTGTAGGGGGAATCTAGCCGAAGGCTAAGTGGGTTATATATATTCTTTATTTTTGTTTTAAAAAATATAATAATAAAAAGTTAGTGATAGAAGCTATTGGAAGAGGGGGGGGGGGAGTAGAAATAAGAATCTATCCGAAGGCTAAGGGGGTTATTATATATATATTTTTATTTTTTTTTAAAAAAATATAATAAAAAAAAAGCTAGCGATAGAACTTAGTACTTGAGCGTTATTACTGTCATCCATGCCTAATAGTGATCGTCCATTCATAAAAACTTGCCTACTCCGGATTAAAAATTTCAGGGCCACACAATTAAAACTGGCTCTATCATTTCCTGGGATTCCACTATGAGACTGAATCCATGCTATCGCAACCTCTGTGCCTTTTAGTTTAATTTGATGTACTGCATGTAAAATTTCCTGAGTAATTTCTTGTCGGATATTATCTTTGTTTCTTACAGCTTGTATTGAAGAAAGTGAGTCAGTTAAAATATAAATACTTATTAGTGGATTCGGTAAATTGTTCATAAATGAGCAGGCCTGTAGAATGGCCCAGAGTTCTGCACTGAAGATTGAAATGTGTCTTTATTAAGTTGAAAGTTTAGTTGTAATTTTTAATGATGGTGTATCAAATGCACAGCCTATCTTTTGGTGTGTGAGTTTAGAGCAGTCAGTGTATATTAATAGATGTTGTAGGCCATGTATTTTTTCTTTCGCACGTGCGGCTAGAATATTCCGATCTTCTGATTTAGATAGAGAGCTTTGGAAGTTGGTATCTTGCACAACCTCTTCTAATTCCCATTGAGGGCATCGCCAAGGCGGAAATTTAGTTACTTCATTTAATGAAATATCGGACAATAAAAAGAGTGATGTCGTGTGTTCAACTATGTGTTTGGTTCGATGAACAATTCTAGGGTTGTTTTGTTTCGATCGATTCCCATTGTCTTCCCCAGTTGGAAGTGCTAAATATATTAAGAAATTCTTCCTGTGAGTAAATATTGGTAGCGGTTATAGTTGTAAAAAGGTTTGCACATCTTAGTGTAATTATGTGGTCGAGATGATTCCAATCAATATCGCAGTAAATTAGTTTGTTAACCGCCAATCTAGGGACACCTACAGCGATTTTAAGAGCGTTCATTTTTATTCGTTCCAAAGCTTTTAGCTGTGTTTTTGTCATAGTGTAGAAAGCTTCACAGCCGTATAGTAGTCTTTCTAGGGCTTGTACGCTTTTAGCTGTGTTTTTGTCATAGTGTAGAAAGCTTCACAGCCGTATAGTAGTCTTTCTAGGGCTTGTACCAAATAAACTAATAATTTCGGCTTTTTATGCCATTCTTGGGTGGCTATGGTTTTAATTAAATGAATGGCTGGATAGGCTTTCTTGGCAACATGGTTTATATGTTCTTTCCAGGATACATTTTCTTTAAATATAACTCCTAATTTTGTTTACTGTTCTGGATTGTTTTAGTTGATCGTCAGATGAAATTGGATAGGTTAGTGTTTCGTTGTCTAAAAAGGACCACAAAAACACATTTATCTGGTGCTAAATGAAATCCATTAAGATACATGTAAAAAGTAACTAAATCTGTGTTTCTTTGATGTTTCTTCAGTGATTATTTACAATTGTTCTTTTCTCATTTTTGTTAGCTGTTGTCCAAACTGCTACATCGTCCCCATACATCGATTGATTACATTCTTTGAATGTGAGCTTATTGATATCGTGGACCATGATGTTAAAGAGGGCCGGAGCTATGCGATGCCTTAGGGTCAAAACGGACTATCTTTAGATAGTCCATTGACTTATTATTGATGTTATTGCAAAAACTAAGAACTTGTATTAAAAAAAAGTCTGCAAATAATGTAAAATGGGGATTGTGCTTTTTTATATTTCTGCAGTCTTTTTTTTTTTACAAGTTATTAGTTTTCATAATATGTTCAATAATACGTCAATGGACTATTTAAAGATAGTCCATTTTGACTCCAAGCCATCGTTATGCTGCCCTGCAGAACTCCCATGTTTACTTCATGAGTCGCGAGTAGTGACTGTCCCTCTTTGACGTGCATTGAGTAGTTAGTTACAAAATCTTTAATGTAATTGAATAAATTTCCCTGGATTCCGATATTATGTATTTTGCATCAAAGTTTCTCGTGCCATACGGGTATCGTATGCACCTTTAATGTAAAAACAAAGGTAGTAAACACCTTATTTCTTTTAAAGAGGGCTTTTCTAACATGTGAACTTAATTTAGCGATTTGTTCGGCGCAGCTACGGGGTTTTCGAAAGCCTGCTTGAAACCTAGGAATTAGTTATTTTTCTGCCTTGGCATGAGGCTGTGTCAGACCAGTTGACATAAGCTAGAACGCCAAGGCTACATCAAGATGTTGTTATGCTCTGAATGATTGTGAAGGAATTGTCTTAAGCCATGACAAGCTCTTGGCATACCATCATCAGTCTAAAATCCCCCGAAGTCGGAGTGTGGCTGCCCACATGGCGGGGTAATCAAAAACGGTCACACACGTAATGTTCTCATCCCTAGCTGGTGCATTTGTACCAAAGTGTTCAAGTGCTCTGGCTGTTGGGATGATCCCTGGAGTCGTTAAGCCAGGGTACAACAACAACATATTATTATTTTTATCTAAAACATATTGAAGGCGGTTATTAGCTATTTTTCTCGAAAGTTCTCCTAGGTAGGAAGTGAGTGAAATCGGTCTATAGCTTTTAGGGTCTTGGGTGACTTACATGTTTTTTTAATGACAGTAACTTGAGCCTGTTTCCAGGCTTTTGATGTTATTCATTCTTCCCAGCATCTCGACAAGACATTATGTAATATTGGCATGAATGATTGTGGTAGGGGAAGACGGGGTAAAAAGCGCATGGGCGGGTTAGAAGCCCACCCCAATTATCTCATGAAATGAAGCAAATTTCAGTCTCATTTTGCCTATGAGACGAGCGTTAATGTCTAGCATTCGTCTCATGGGCAAATTTGACTGACATTTTTTTAATTTCATGAGATAATTGGGGTGGGCTTCTTACCCGCCCATGCGCTTTTTACCCCGTCTTCCCCTAGCTCCTTAAGAATGTTGCATGGAATCGGATCCGGTCCTGTAGCTTTATTGACTTTACGTATGGCATTTAGGGCCGTTGTAATTTCCGATATAGTTAATGGAGCGTTTATGACATCGGAATTTTTATCAGAATTTGGGGGAGCTTCAGCTTTTTCTGTACGTCGGCGTTCGGGAGGTGTCGGGTTTGGCCTACTTTTGCGAAGGTTTGACCTAACAAGTCTGCTTTTTCTTTATTGGATTTAGTGGTGTGACCATTTAATATCAGGGGGATTTCACGTCGTGATGTTTTGTTGTTAATTTGTTGTTTTTTAATTCCATACTTTACCTGTATCTTTAAAGTTTATACCGTCAGTTGTTTTTAAAAAAAAATATACCTGTTTTGTATTAGTTATAGTATGGTCACATTCCTTTGTAACAGTTCATGTTGAGCACCGCATTGTAACGACACTAAAACAATATTGTGACGACACACACATGGTCAGGTTGGATATCTGAATGGCTGTTTGACTTGCATTCAGGAAACGTCATCAATGAAGACGATTATTAATAGTTTTTAATCACACAATCTTGTGCGTTGAAATTTTAGAAAATGTAACATTTTGCACGTTGCAAGTTTTTTTTAACTTTTTAAAAATCAAATTTCGTGTAAAATATCATCTCTGGATCTGGATCAGGATATAATACGTTGTAGGAGCCTATGAAGACCATATACACAACGGAAATATGTTTAGTCATTAATTTTTAATCACACAATCTTGTGCGTTAGAATTTTAGAAAATGTAGCATTTTGAACGTTGCAAGTTTTTTAACTTTTTAAAATCAAATTCGTGTAAAATATCATGAAATATGTTTAGTCATTCGAAGGCTTTGGCTACAAGTGCTAGAGTGTGTGTGTGGCATTTATCTATATGCATGAACTTGATTATTACATGTGTATATGATTTGTGTGGAATTGAAATAAACGTTTTTAAATGTTTGTATGTATTCGGATGCTTAGGTTGCACGTGCTAGAGTGTGTGCATGCGTGATATATATCTATGTGCATGAGCTGATTATCACACATTTACATGACTTGTGCGTAGGGCCTACATGCATAATGCTTTCATCAGATTTTGTCACGTGCATAAAGGAATACCACGCATACACACAAACACATAGGCCTCTCTCTCTCTCTCTCTCTCTCTCTCTCTCTCTCTCTCTCTCTCTCTCTCTCTCTCTCTCTCTCTCTCTCTCTCTCTCTCTCTCTCTCTCTCTCTCTCTCTCTCTCTCTACAATATAGGGATGTTTTTTGCATGCTCTTTCTATTACTTTGTATGTGTTTATTTTCGTTTTCCATTTTCTACTTTTATAAATGTATTCTGTCCAGAGGGCTGGATGTAAAAAAGCATGTTATTGCTTACTCTATTACCCTCTATAAATAAAATTCAATCAATCAATCAATCAATCAATCTCTCTCTCTCTCTCTCTCTCTCTCTCTCTCTCTCTCTCTCTCTCTCTCTCTCTCTCTCTCTCTCTCGCTCTCTCTCACACACACATATGTTTTCTTACAAGGAGTATCTAGACTAGAGCTCTAAGACGCTAGACCTTCAGCCGCACGGCAGCATTTTCGGGTCCAGTGACCTTATATGTGGATAGGTACTAAAGATATCTATGCCTAGTTTTAAAAGGTCAAAGGTCAAGGTCACTGGCGCAGAAAATGCTGCCGAGCACCTGGCACGATAACGATTGAACGAAGGGACCAAGGACGCTCAAATAGTGCTTGCTGATAGGTATTAAAAACATCTAGACTAACATCGAAAATCAAGGTCAAAGGTCAAAGTCACTGGAACCGAAAATGCTGCCGCATGGCTGGTGGTCTAGCGTCTTAGCGCTCTGGTTTCTTTGAGTGGTTTCAGAGTCCAACTGCCTGGCGATGGGTTGAATTCTCCGCCCAAAATAACTTTGTGAAGGGACTTAATTATGAGAGTTTCGTTTCCTTAATTCATTTCAACATTAAATTGCCTCTAAATGTCCCCACGCTTTTGAATTATAAGCAGCAATATGTAGTTACTTTAGTTTACCATGAAACCTTACAAATACCCCCGTTTACAGACAAAGAAGTGCGTTTTTAATGAAGTTATCCAAAGTCTGACGAGTAGAAGTCAAAACATAGAAGCAATAAACTGATAATGCATGTCGTGTTGTGAATCTGTCATCAGTCTGTCTCCATCTTTCTGTTAGCTGTTTGTCCAGAATGATGTGAGACTGACAAAAAAAGAAAGAGAGACAGATACAGAGACACATTAGATTGTGTGTTTGTGTCTCTGGTCCTTTGCCTGCGGGCGCCACTCTGACTGGTTTCTTTGAGAACAGAAAACAAAGACACACGAATGGCCGTTGACGACACGCCTAGAATCTGTTGACGTAAGTCTCTCACCTTTAATTTGGAATGATTGTCCACTGCATGTGAACCGTGAAATCTGGAAGTAGTTAGTCACCACACGTGGACAAAAGGAAGGTCCATTTTCCCCTCTCAAACTCCTCAAGTGGATTTTGCATCCGGCCGTGTCAGTGTGGACTCATTGACAACAGAACAAAAGGTACCCATCCCATCCTCAGCCATTCTCCCCTTTCTCACTTGCCTTTGTTTCATGGACACAAAAGGAAGGTCCATTTTCCCCTCTCAAACTCCTCAAGTGGATTTTGCATCCGGCCGTGTCAGTGTGGACTCATTGACAACATAACAAAAGGTACCCATCCCATCCTCAGCCATTCTCTCCTTTCTCACTTGCCTTTGTTTCATGGACATCTTGAAAACCTTTCATGCTCTGAATGAGACCCGGCTAGTAAACTCCCTTACTGACACCCCCCAAGGGAAGTGTGTGTATTTCTTTGTTTGTTGTTTGTGTTGTCTGTCTGCTGGCCATGTGAACAACACGTACAGAGGTGATGATGTCTGTTTATCTGTCTTTCTGTCGTGTCTCACTCTGTCTGTCCGTGTGTCTGTATGTCTGCTCACTCTCTCTCTCTCTCTCTCTCTCTCTCTCTCTCTCTCTCTCTCTCTCTCTCTCTCTCTCTCTCTCTCTCTCTCTCTCTCTCTCTCTCTCTCTCTCTCTCTCTCTCTCTCTCTCTCTCTCTCTCTCTCTCTCTCTCTCTCTCTCTCTCTCTCTCTCTCTCTCTCTCTCTCTCTCTCTCTCTCTCTCTCTCTCTCTCTCTCTCCTCTCTCTCTCTCTCTCTCTCTCTCTCTTCTCTCTCTCTCTCTCTCTCTCTCTCTCTATCTCTCTCTCTCTCTCTCTCTCTCTTCTCTCTCTGTCTCTTTCTCTCTCTCTCTCTCTCTCTCTCTCTCTCTCTCTCTCTCTCTCTCTCTCTCTCTCTCTCTCTCTATATATCTCTCTCTCTCTCTGTCTCTCTCTCTCTTTCTCTCTCTGTTAATGTTTGCATGCTTTATATTACTTTGTATGTGTTTATTTTCGTTTTTCTCTACTTATATATATGTATTTTGTCCAGAGGGCTGGATGTAAATCTCATGTTATTCTCTACTCTATTACCCTCTATAAATAAAAGTCAATCAATCAATCAATCAATCTCTCTCTCTCTATCTATCTATCTATCTCCACCAACCTCTCTATGTCTTTCTCTCTATGATATTGCCTTCTCTTCTCCTTCTCCCTCTCTAACGCCTGTCTTCTTGTCTACAATCAGGAAGTACCTTATTATGGCTTGCCCTCTTTGTTTTCACGAGGAAAGAGACACCAAGTGTGTCCCCCCATACATATATGATTTTGGACTGGGTGTTTGTTTTTGTCGAGAAAATCTTAATAAAACTGAAATGGTGTAACAAAATGATATGAAACCATGAGGTAGATGGGATTAAGGTCAACTGTTTCAATATCTTTTGCGGCAGATTTTACTTGGGGTTGATTGTCAAAATATCTCTGAAAATTATCTTAAGCTTGCATTGCTGGTAAAATAATTTGTAAGCACATGGAAAAACAGTATTCTAGCTTGAACAATAATCATTGACTCGATAATCCACAGAGAGGATGTCTGATTAGACACAGATTAAACCAGATTAGATTATACTGTTTCTCCGTTCAGATATATTTGATTTAGTGTCTAATAATTCTAAGAGATTACAGATTCGCATGACACTCACATGACTATTAACTGTATCAAGATTAGCAAAGTGTTTGGTAATCCTAAAAACGTTTGAGATATATTTGACTAAGTGTCTGATAATTCTCCGAGATTACAGATTCGTATTTAACTCACATGAAGACTGATTGTAGCCAGATTAAGAAAGTGTTTCATAATCCTAAAACGATATTAGTCTTGAGACAGACTTATTAAGT
The DNA here is from genome assembly GCA_017654935.2 of Phymorhynchus buccinoides. Taxonomy (NCBI): domain Eukaryota; kingdom Metazoa; phylum Mollusca; class Gastropoda; order Neogastropoda; family Raphitomidae; genus Phymorhynchus; species Phymorhynchus buccinoides. The sequence goes on from JAGGCT020000385.1 coordinate 14,001, forward strand.
GTATGATAGTAAGCGTCTTCAAAAAGTTGATGATAATTCTCGGAGATTATAGATAACCACAATCCGCACATGAAGAACGATCATAGTAAGGTTAAAGCAAGTGTTTGATAATCCATAAAACGATATTAGGCTGAGCTCAGATCAACACAGGTCATACTGTTGTTATTCGGGAAGTACATGGAAGAATACATAAGACGGTATAAGATATAAGATTGAGAGACGCTGCTACCCAGTGCAGTGAGATATAGCAAAGTGGCCCCTCTGATGTTTTAGTTTTGTTTGTTTTTTCGTCTGAAAAGTCAGGGCTCTTGATATGAACGTTCACAAAGGGCAGAGTGATGGTTATGGAGTAAACTCACGTGCATTCGAGTAAAAGAAAGAAAGAAAGAAAGAAAGAATGGAAAGAAAGAAAGAAAGAAAGAAAGAAAGAAAGAAGGAAATAGGAAGAGAATCCTAACCCTAACACAATTCAAAAACTTCCTTGATAAATACACCAACATCTGAAAACTGCAATATGAGCATGACTAAAAGGCAGATTTGCCAAAAACAAAATATAAAAACCTATCAGCTGTGCAAAAGCTCAAACAAAAATGAAAGGACAGAGAAGAGGCCGCGAGGCCTACTGTCCTAACTACCTGACCTGAGAATGAAAAGAATGAAGAAGGCTTCTAGCTACAAGACCAACTGAGAAAGAGAGAAAAGTGTCTGATAGAGAGGGAGTAAGAGAAAGTGTGCCTGAGAGGGAGTGGGGTGGGTGGGTGTGTATGAGACAGAGGATAGAGAGGAGGAGGCGGGGGAGGGAGACGAAACGACATGAAGATGACATGGGAACAATGCATAAACGAAAACCGAGAACAAGAAGAAGTGGTTTCTCAATTTACATCTCTGTTTCCACTCTTGTGTTTGTGTATTTGTGTTCAGGGCGGATGGAAAAGAACAAACCTGAAGAGTCATCATTTTAAAATACCTCTTCAGATCTCCTGGTCAGTCTCAAAGGACA
>JAGGCT020003859.1:0-5000 GCA_017654935.2 Phymorhynchus buccinoides
CACCACCATAAAAGATACAACAGATTAACTTTTAGATTATTGGTCAGAAAGTATTCAACATCAGGCAACACGAGTTAAGAAACTCATCAACACTGAAATCCTGGATAGCTCATTGCGTAGAGCGTCTGTCTCTCATGCCAATGGTTCCTGGTTCGATTCTTGGCAAAGGCACTTTTTATTTTTTTAAATATTTTTTTTTAGTTGTATCCTTTAACGATAAATTCATTTGTACTTTAAACACCCCCCTCATGTTTATTACCCTCAATCTCAAAGTCATTATTTTGTTGGCAATCTTGTACTTTAAACACCCCCTCATGTTTATTACCCTCAATCTCAAAGTCATTATTTGTTGGCGATTTTGTACTTAAACACCCCCTCATGTTTACTACCCTCAATCTCAAAGTCCATTATTTGTTGGCAATATTGTACTTTAACCAACCCCCACCCTCATGTTTACGACCCTCAATATCAAAGTCACTATTTGTTGGACAATCTTGTAACTTTAAACACACCCCTCACGCCTTACTACACCTCCAATCTCAATAGTCATTATTTGTTGGCAATCTTGTACTTTAAACACCCCCATCATGTTTACTACCCTCAATCTCAAAGTCATTATTTGTTATTGGCAATCTTGTACTTTAGTCACCCCCCCACTCATGTTTACGACCCTCAAACTCAAAGTCACTATTCCTTGGCAATCTTGTGCTTAAACACCCCCAACCCAGCCCCACACCCAGAGAGAGGCCTTGAAGGCTTTGCCTCTGGTTTATTTTTTTAAAATATTTTTTTTAACGGAATGCCATAATGCTGGCAGCTAAGTTTACGTTTCTTCTCCTTTTTTTTTTTTTGTTTTTTCTTAAGAGTGCGGCCTACTGAGGATATGTCTTTTCGTGGCTTCCGCCCATCTCCTGGTGCGGTAATCATGAGTGCGTCTTAAACAGTTAACACAGGTAGTGACATGTAAATGAGCACAAACAGCCAATCTCATGAATACCTGGTGTTTTCTTTGAAAACTCCCATGAAAAGAGGAAGAAGCACTTAAGGGGGCACCCTGACGGATGAGTTTTTTGCAAGAAACGCGTCGAGATCACCAGAAAGGACATCCATTTTCAAGGATCGGAACACTCGCTTTGTTCTGGTTTCCTATAAATCAAACCGTTCAAACGGCGATTCCTCCTTGGCGGAGAAGCCGGAAAGAGAAAGAAAAAAGCCATTTTGGCATTGGGGTGGGTGTTTTGGATGCTATGGTAAGTTACAGAACACTTTGGGCGTATTTGGTTTCATTAACATTCAACTTTGCTCTGGTTTGGGCTTATTTTGTTTCTTTAACACTCGCTTTACTCTGGTTTCCTAGAAATCAAACCGCAAACGGCGATTCCTCCTTGGCGGAGATATTGGAGAAGATAAGCCATTTTGGATGGGGTGGGTGTTTTGGATGTTATGGTAAGTTACAGAACACTTTGGGCGTATTTTTCTTTTAACACTCACTTTGCTCTGGTTCCTAGAAATCAAACAGTTAGTCAAAACGGGCCCGATTCCTCCTTGGCGGAGATGCCGGGAGAGAGAAGCCATTTTGGATGGGGTGGGTGTTTTTGGATCTTAATGGTAAGTTGCAGAACACTTTGGGCTTATTTCGTTTCTTTAATGAAAAAAATAAAATAAAACAGAAAACAATGTCCGGAGTCAGAACCAATGTTTGAACTCCGGAGGTAAAGTTTCTCTGCAGTCAAACAGGAACTGGAACTGAAGGAGCAAGCGGGTCGAGGTGCTGTAAAGACAACACCTGGTAAATGCATTGCAAAACTAGAGCGTGACACGGTAGATCACCAGCCACGCGGCAGCATTTTCGGGTCCAGTGACTTTCAGGAACCTTGGACTAACGACCGCGTTCAAACATGCCCTTGACATCCTAACTACAATTCTTCTTCTTCTTCTTCCTTCCCTTAACTCTGTGAGGAGTCCTCGGGGCGACACAATGAAGTCTTCACCCAACTTCCTTCAGCCCTGTCGGTCGTGAGCCAGAGTCTGGGTCTCTGCGAATGATTTTGCTGGTCCATTCTGTGATGTTGTCAGACCATCGTTTCGTTTTGTCTTCCCTTCAGTCTCCCTCCCTCAACAGTTTCCCTGGAGTATCGTTTTTGCCAAGGCCGTTGGATCTTGTTTACATGGCCATACTGTATGCAACTACCTACCTGTATGCAAAATATCGGCATCCTACGTCTCTCCGTTCAAACGCTATCATGGTAACGATGGCTTGTCAGCCAGCCATGAACAGACAGACAGACAGGCTTGAATACATTAACCAGCTTTCCCTCGCCGCGATTTCGCTCATGGTTGGTAATGAATCTGTTTTCACAACGGTGATAGAGAGATAGAGATAGAGAGAGAGAGAGAGAGAGAGAGAGAGAGAGAGAGAGAGAGAGAGAGAGAGAGAGAGATGAGAGACGCAAGACGGTTTATTCAGAGAGGCCCATTGTGTGGTCACGCGATCTAACTAACAGCTTAGGCTCGCCTAGCCAACTGAACAGCCATTCCATCTCTCTCTCTCTCTCTCTCGTCCCTAGTGTAAATATGCTAACAAATAATTGTCGGCTCCAGTGACCTTGATCCTTTGGCCAATAACCTTCATCTTCGAACTTGACCAAGATCCCCCACCTACCTATCCACATGCAAAATTTGATGATCATAAATTATGTCCCTCCGTTTCAGACGCTATCGAGGACACATACATACATTCACACATGGCTTCAGACAGCTCTGAAAATATTACCAGTTTCGCTCTCTTCGTTCGCGGCTGGTAACCAACAATAATAATAAAGACAACTTTTAATCTGGTTCAACCTCAAACATTTTTTAATTTTCTGTTTTCGTTTCAGCGCAAAAGAGACAAGTGCAACGCCGAGCGGCTGCAAAGTCCCCTCGTAGCATCGCCGAGCTACTCCGAAATCGGAATGTGTCGGCTGTACACATACATAAAAACGCATTAAAACAGCACGTAACTACATAAGAAAGCATCAAAACAGCACGTAACTGAATAGGTTTTTTTTTTTTTATATATAGCCTTGGGGTTCGGACCCGTGATTTGAGCGCGCGCGATCATGCGCACACACAGAACAATTCATGACAACTGTGTTATAGACCATTCATCAAGAAATGTTGTGAAAAAAAACCTGCATTAAAATACATGCAAAACTTCGCGAGATATTAGCGATTATGTGTTTCGGGGTTTGAACCCCGTAACTGGCGCGACCTTGATCTTAATGTAAAACTAAATACATCAGTGGATAGCTTGCATCTTGGCAAAACTAGTATACCATGATGATAGACTGAATAGTTTTTGACAAAAAACGGACAAATAGCCGGACGGACGGAGGCACGCCGCCGGACGGACGGACACCGGACGGACGGACCAGACAAAAACAATAGCTCCCCGAACCTTCGGCTCGGGGACTAAAAATGTTTTGTGTGCGCTGCACAAGTCACACAGATTCTTTTCCTGACTCTTGTGTCTTAACACAACATAAATCTCTCTCTCTCTCTCTCTTCTCTCTCTCTCTCTCTCCTCTCTCTCTCTCTCTCTCTCTCTCTCTCATCACTGCGTCCCTGTTTCTTTCTTTTCAACATTTGTCAAAATAATGTGTGCGTGAAAGCATGTGCATGCAAGCGTGCGCACTTGTTAATATGTATGAATGTGAGCTTGCGCGCTTCCGTGTGTGTGTGTATAATATACGTGCGCCTGCGTGCGTGCATGTGTGTGTGTGCGTGTGCGTGCGTGTGCGTGCGTGCGTGTGTGTGTGTGTGTGTGTGCGTGGGTGCGTGCGTGCGTGTGCGTGCGAGTGTGTATGGTGTGTGTGTGTGTGCACCTCCGCATTTGCAGAAAACATCGACGTGATGGATTCCCACATGAATATTCAGGAGGCTGACTGTTCCGCCCATTTCGCCCCAATGGAGTTGTCCTGAGCAGATTATCATTACTGGTAAATAGGAAGCCCCCCCCCCCCCCTCGGTTTGCATAATGGGTTTATGCGCGTGTGCATGTGTGCGCGCGAGTGTCCGTCTAATCAGTATGTGTTTTGCATAATTATGTAGGTATATACTGTTTCTTTCTATGTATGTTCCCGGGTCCCATTCTACCACGCACATAGATAGAAAGATCCAAAAGGACAACTTTCATTACCTCGTTCTCTTACACACAAAGTATTGGGAATGCGCTTATGAGTCAACTGGTTGGGTGTGTTTTTTAGTCACTCTAGTTATGACGGTCATTACCTGCAGTAGTAGTAGTAGTAGTAGTAGTAGTAGTAGTAGTACAGTGGAACCTCCCTTATAAGACCTCCCATTATAAGACTCCCTCCCACATAAGACCTAGTTCTCTGAGACGTTGCCCTTCTTCAGACCTGTTTATCCCCTACACAAGTCTTGAGTAGTCTGGGTAGCTGAAATGAGTAGTTTTGGTGCGAAATGTTTAGTTTTATTCATTAAACCATCAAACAATGTTCACTGATAAATGAGTAGTCAAGAATCTAGCATTATTTTCAGGTTTGAAGAGTAGTAGAGACCCAAATTGAGTAGACTACTACTCGAAAAGAGTAGAGTAAACAGGTCTGCTTCTTTGTCAGTATTAAAATTACCTCCCTTATAAGACCCCTCCCTTATGAGACCTCATTTGGGATGACTTTTGAAGGTCTTATAAGGGAGGTTCCACTGTAGTTAGTTGTCGGATGACGTCTGTTGATAGCGCTAACAGCTAAAGTACTAGCGGTACGTCGGGGCCGTTCCGTGCATAATGCATGCCTCTATGCTCCCTGAAGTCCTGCGCTGGAGTAATCACCCCGACACCTGCCCTCCCATTTTTACTTATTCTCTTTTACACCGTACAAGAGTATTCTGTTTTGTGGACATTTCTGGGCTTGGTTCTGTCTCTCATTGTCTCTTTCTCTGTTTCGTTTTTGTGTAACGCTTGCCCTTCCTGTTTCTTGTATGTTACTCTTCCTCTT
>JAGGCT020003859.1:7500-10818 GCA_017654935.2 Phymorhynchus buccinoides
CCATCGCAATGTCTGTTCACCTTCGGTGACGGACAAAGAGAAAGAAATCCCTTTCCCTCTCCTCTTCCAGTATCGAAACCAGAACCTGGTGTTGACAACGATGACCATTCCCTAGTCCATCCATATCTAGAAACACATCACTATGTCAACAAACTTGAAGCCTAGTGAGTGAAGCCAGCTTGTTTAGTTCATAAAAGAAAGAAAGAAAAAGAGCCTAACAAAAAGAAAAGGGGGAACGTCTAAACACATCACAACAGATATGGGAAGACGGGGTAAAAAGCGCATGGGGCGGGTAAGAAGCCCACCCCAATTTATCTCATGAAATAAAGCAAATTTCAGTCAAATTTGCCCATGAGACGAATGTTAACATTAACGCTCGTCTCATGGGCAAAATGAGACTGAAATTTGCTTCATTTCATGAGATAATTGGGGTGGGCTTCTTACCCGCCCATGCGCTTTTTTTTTTACCCCGTCTTCCCCTATAATTTAAAAAAACGGATGGGAAAGGGTGGGTAGGTGGGTGGAATATGAAAAAAAAAGAAACTATAAACTGATAAATTGTACTTACAGTCTTGTTATTCACCAAATATTTTTCATGAAATATTTCAGGAGCACGCTATAAGCGCTAGCTTGTTGATGCTCTCTTTTGCTTTGTGTTATATGTGTTGTTTGGAAATATTAAAGATTTGCTTAAAGCAACTCATAAACTGAAATATATTATTATTATTTTGGTAATAGAAATGAACAAGTAATACACTGTCAACTTCCTTTAGGAATTAGCAATCTCAATTATGACTTATTTAACAGACATTTAATTAATAAATGTGGTTGTGGTGTTGCTTTGGAAACTTCTGAGCATTACCTACTTTCCTGTCAACTCTTTCATATAGCTCGATCAAATACAATATTAACTCTACCCCCAGACTATATACTAGATTACAAACGTTCATTCAAAAAGGTTTCTGTCGCAAGTATTTGGTGACACATTTACTAATTGATATTCATTAATAGTCATATTTACCATGTCAATATTCATAGCCATTTATGTTTATCATATTTTCCATTCATAGTTTGTATTTTCAATGTATTACACCAGTGTATGGCCGACCTTCCCTATGCATAATAATTATTTTTAGAAAATGTACAGGGATCCTTGTTTAGCAAGTAAGATGCTTTGTAACCACTGCAATTAGTAATTGATTCACTTCGTAATTATCTTTTGTATCCCCCATCATCCTCATGTCTCTTTCATATTCTGAATGTAAATGTTTTCTTCTCTTTTTCCATTTTATTCATACATTTTATTGTTTACTTTCTGTGTTTTGTGTATATCACAAAGTTTGTATTTATCTTTTTTATTATTTTTAATTTGGTTTCCTGATGTATATTTCACGAAGGATTTGAAATGTGCCTATCTTTATTAATTTTTCTTTGATAATGTTTAGATCAGCCTGTCTAGTCTTGTACTTGCTAGCTGCCATTCAGAAATTCATGCATAGTACGTTGGCACAGTATAAGCTTTAAGCTTGTTGTTGCCGTTATGCTTGCTTAACATGTGTGTAATAATGTGCTTTTTGGCAAACAAAAATCACTTAAACCAATTATATTTAAAATCGGAAGAAAAACCTAAAAAGAGTGTGTCGCCGAGCGGCAGACACGTACGCCCCATTACACCACCCGCAATGCTTCACTCGGCACCATACCCTTGGCTTTGCCCACGTGGCGGGGTAATCAAAAACGGTCACACGCGTAATGTTCTCATCCCTAGCTGGTGTGTTTGTATCATATTGTTCAAGTGTTTTGGCTGTTTGGATGATCCCTGGAGTCTTTAAGCCAGGGTACAACAACAACAACAACTGCCCTTTCAGTGTTTCTTTTAAAGTTATTCTTTGGGACCCTCCCCAACGCCAACTGCTATCAAATCCCTTTGTGGGGAGAGAGTAGGGATGCGCCCTGGGTAAGGGTTCTCCACTACAAACAACTTGTTGCCCAGCTAGCCGGAATAACAGCAGCTGCCCACTCTGTTGCCTGGCAGTCAATATCGGAAACGACAGATAGACAGGCATACATTATTATATGTATAAAAAGCAACGCTTCGTATTATTACTTACTTAGCCCATTAGCCAACTGGGGCCGAAGGGGCACCACTGATGATCTGACAACCCTTCTCCATCCGACCCTGTCCTCAGCTAGCATCATAGTTCTGGAAAAAGGCAGACCTGTTCAATCCCTGATGTTGTCCTCAGCTAGCCTCATAGTTCTGGAAAAAGGCAGACCCGTTCAATCCCTGATGTTGTCCTCCCAGCGCTTCCTTGGTCTTCCTCTTCTTCTCCTCCCACCTGGTCCAGTGCCTTGAAGGATGGTTTCGGCGAGCCAGGATGATCTTGTTACGTGGCCTTACCATTTCATTTTTCTAGTTTTCAACAATAGAAAGGTCATCATAATTATGGTCCAATGGCTGCTTCGACTCGGTTCCGCACTTCATTGTTTGTGATTCGATCTCTGAATGTGATGCCCAGGATTTTTCTATAGCACCTCATTTAGAATGCTTGTATTATTTTACCAAGTGTGTGGTGAGGGTCCATGTTTCACACGAATACAAGAAGGTTGATATGACAAGAGAACGGAGTAGTCGGATCTTTTAGTGGCTGCTGATGTACTGTTTTCAGCTTTGTCAGCGCTGTTGTTGCTTGTGCTATTCTTGTTAGGACCTCTTTCCTCGACCCCTCATCCGTCACAATGGCCCCAAGATATTTGAAGTTGGTGACTCTTTCAAGATTTTAGTCTTTCACCTTGATGTTGATGTTAAGGCCGTCTGCTTTGCTTGACACGATCTTAGTCTTCTCAGCACTGATCTCCATGCTGTGGATGTTGTGTCCACCGTTTTCACGAGGTTCTCCAGTTTTTCTTCTTTACCTGCCAAGCCGTCGACATCATCGGCAAAACGAAGGTTTGCTTCTTATTCACAAGAACTAAAACCACGAAATCGTAGCAACAGCGTGCAGAACAAAATCATTGATCTGTACCAACAGCAGGAGGCACAGCAACAACCTGTCCATTGACGCTTGGTGAGATCTTATGTTCCCACTGCAAAAATCACCCACACACTATTTTCGTCATACTAATTGTAGCTTGAAAATCAGATTCAAACTTATTCCCCTCCCTTTGCACCACAGACAAAGTAGTCCAAACTACTTTCGTCAAACCAGTTTCATCATGCATCATAGAGAATCACCCTAATTGATTTTTAATGATTGTATTACAGAATCTTTTAAAATCAAAATCACACTATTTTTCTTGGTGCATCACAGGAAGTCA
>JAGGCT020003860.1:0-2500 GCA_017654935.2 Phymorhynchus buccinoides
AGTTCGTCGATTTTCTCATATACAACAAAACCCAACAACCAAAGACACTATATAGTCTAGGCATAATGTTATCTCCCGCTGCGTTCTTGTTTCTCTCGATGCTGTTGATTCCCCGCTGCTGTTCTTGTTTCTCTCGATTCTGTTGATTCTCCCGCTGCTGTTGCTGTTTCTTCTGATACTGTTGATTCTCCCGCTGCTGTTGCTGTTTCTCCTGATACTGTTGATTCTCTCGCTGCTGTTCTTGTTTCTCTCGATGCTGTTGATTCTCCCGCTGCTGCTGCTGTTCTTGTTTTCTCTCGATGCTGTTGATTCTCCCGCTGCTGTTGCTGTTTCTCCTGATACGGTTGTTTATACAGCCACTGTTGTTTTCCTTGCTTCTGTTGTTTCTACCGATATTGTTGTTTCTCCTGCCACTGTTGTTCTCTTCACACACACCCACACACACACACACACACACACACCACACACACCACACACAACACACACACACACATAACATCGCACTGCACACTGCAACACACAAACACACACCACACACACACACACACATCACACACACAACACACACGCTGCTGTTCTTGCGCACGACGATGCACACACACACCACACACACACACTTACGCCATTGGGAACTGCTTGCCATCAACAGTGGCGCATTCCGCATTGGTGGTACAGTTGACAGTCATTTACGTTTACATCACTCAAGAAGTTTTGTTTTTCTTAGTTCGTCGATTTTCTCATATACAACAAACTGTTGTTGATTCTCCCGCTGCTGTTCTTGTTTCTCTCGATGCTGTTGATTCTCCCGCTGCTGTTCTTGTTTCTCTCGATGCTGTTGATTCTCCCGCTGCTGTTGCTGTTTCTTCTAGATACTGTTGATTCTCCCGCTGCTGTTGCTGTTTCTCCTGATACTGTTGATTCTCCCGCTGCTGTTCTTGTTTCTCTCGATGCTGTTGATTCTCCCGCTGCTGTTGCTGTTTCTCTCTGATTCTGTTGATTCTCCCGCTGCTGTTCTTGTTTCTCCTGATACTGTTGATTCTCCCGCTGCTGTTCTTGTTTCTCTCGATGCTGTTGATTCTCCCGCTGCTGTTGCTGTTTCTCTCGATACTGTTGATTCTCCCGCTGCTGTTGCTGTTTCTCCTCGATACTGTTGATTCTCCCGCTGCTGTTCTTGTTTCTCTCGATGCTGTTGATTCTCCCGCTGCTGCTGCTGTTTCTCCTGATACTGTTGATTCTCCGCTGCTGTTTTTGTTTCTCTCGATTGTTGATTCTCCCGCTGCTGTTCTTGTTTCTCTTGATGCTGTTGTTTCTCCAGCTGCTGTTCTTGTTTCTCTCGATGCTGTTGATTCTCCCGCTGCTGTTCTTGTTTCTCCTGATGCTGTTGATTCTCCCGCTGCTGTTCTTGTTTCTCTCGATGCTGTTGATTCTCCCAGTGCTGTTCTGTTTATCTCGTCCCGCTGCTCTTCTTGTTTATCTCGATGCTGTTGTTTCTCCTGCTGCTGTTCTTGTTTCTCTCGATGCTGTTGATTCTCCCGCTGCTGTTGCTGTTTCTCCTGATACTGTTGTTTCTCCTGCTGCTGTTCTTGCTTTCTCTCGCTGCTCTGTTGTTTTCTCGATGCCTCCTGCTGCTGTTCTTGTTTCTCTCGATGCTGTTGATTCTCCCGCTGCTGTTGCTGTTTCTCCTGATACGGTTGATTATACAGCCACTGTTGTTTTCCTTGTTTCTGTTGTTTCTACCGATATTGTTGTTTCTCCTGCCACTGTTGTTTTTTCTCCACACACACACACACACACACACACACACACACACACACAACCACACACACACACACACACACGCACACGTGTACACACACACACACACACACACACACACACACACACACGCTCACGCGCGCGCGCGCGCGCGCGCGCACACGCACGCCACGCACGCACACGCACACGCACACTGATTCACACGCACACGCACACCACACGCACACACACACACTTAACGACATTGGGAACTGCTGCCATCAACAGTGGCGCATTCCGCATTGGTGGTACAGTTGACAGTAGCGGTGCATGTCTCTCCAACGTCCAGCCCTGAACGTAGAGAGAAAGATATACAGTTTCGATGACAGTCAACACATTTGGCAAAACACAGCTACATGTTATCCTTTCTGTCATTTCCGTTTACATCACTCAAGAAGTTTTCTTTTTCTTAGTTCGTCGATTTTCTCATATACAACAAACACCTCAACAACCAAAGACACTATATAGTCTATGCATACTGTTGATTCTCCCGCTGCTGTTCTTGTTTCTCTCGATACTGTTGATTCTCCCGCTGCTGTTCTTGTTTCTCTCGATGCTGTTGATTCTCCCGCTGCTGTTGCTGTTTCTCTCGATGCTGTTGATTCTCCCGCTGCTGTTGCTGTTTCTCCTGATACTGTTGTTTCTCCCGCTGCTGTTCTTGCTTATCTCGTCCCGCTGCTGTTCTTGTTTATCTCGATGCTGTTGT
>JAGGCT020003860.1:7500-10811 GCA_017654935.2 Phymorhynchus buccinoides
ACTTGACAGGTGGTGTGTGTGTGATGTGTGTGTTGCTGTGGGTGTGTGTGTGTTGTGTGTTTGTGTGTGTGTGTGCGAATGTGTGCGCGAATGTGTGCGTGCGTGAGTGTGTGTGTGCGTGCGCGCGCGCGTGTGCGTGTGTGCGCGTGTGTGTGTGTGCTAGTGTGTGTGTGTGGGTGTGTAAAGTACACGACATCCCATTTTAGATTAACGAAGTTCATTATCCTCATTAAGTGGTGGTCTGTTGCGATTACTCTTGTACTTCATTTTTTATCAGATAAGATTCCTCCTATGTTGGAGTGTGGCAGTCCACGTGGCGGGGTAATCACACACACACACACACACACACACACACCCACACACCACACACCACACACACACACACACACCACAACACACACACGTCAATAAAGATCATTTTGACTTGACTTGACTGGACACACACAACACGCACACACACACGCTGCGCGCCACTGCGCGCGCGCGCGTCGCACGCACGCACACGCACGCACACGCACACGCACACGCACACGCACAACGCACACGCACCGGCACACACACACACACACACACATCTACGACATTGGGAACTGCTGCCATCAACAGTGGCGCATTCCGCATTGGTGGCACAGTTGACAGTAGCGGTGCATGTCTCTCCAACGTCCAGCCCTGAACGTAGAGAGAAAGATATACAGTTTCGATAGACAGTCAACACATTTAAAACACAGCTACATGTTATCCTTTCTGTCAGTTTACGTTTACATCACTCAAGAAGTTTTCTTTTTCTGCTGTTCGTCGATTTTCTCACTATACAACAAACACCTCAACAACCAAAGACACTATATAGTCTATGCATACTGTTGATTCTCCCGCTGCTGTTCTTGTTTCTCTAGATGCTGTTGATTCTCCCGCTGCTGTTATTGTGTTTCTCCCGATGCTGTTGAATTCTCCCGCTGCTGTACTTGGTTCTCTCGATGCTGTTGATTCTCCAGCTTCTGTTCTTGTTTCTCTCGATCCTGTTGTTTCTCCTGCTGCTGTTCTTGCTTATCTCGTCCCGCTGCTTTTCTTGTTTATCTCGATGCTGTTGTTTCTCCTGCTGCTATTCTTGTTTCTCTCGATGCTGTTGATTCTCCCGCTGCTGTTGCTGTTTCTCCTGATACGGTTGTTTACACAGCCACTGTTGTTTTCCTTCGCTTCTGTTGTTTCTACCGATATTGTTGTTTCGACTGCCCACTGTTCTGTCTTCTGGGGAAACACACACAACCGCACACACAACACACACACACACACACACACACAAAAACACACACACAAACACACACACGCACACACACACCACCGACACACACACAACACACACACACACACACACCCCGTCGCGCGCGCACACGCACACACACACACACCACACACACACGTACGGACATTGGCCGAACTGCTGCCATCAACAGTGGCGCATTCAGCATTGGTGGTACAGTTGACAGTCATTTACGTTTACATCACTCAAGAAGTTTTCTTTTTCTTAGTTCGTCGATTTTCTCATATACAACAAACTGTTGTTGATTCTCCCGCTGCTGTTCTTGTTTCTCTCGATGCTGTTGATTCTCCCGCTGCTGTTCTTGTTTCTCTCGATGCTGTTGATTCTCCCGCTGCTGTTGCTGTTTCTTCTGATACTGTTGATTCTCCCGCTGCTGTTGCTGTTTCTCCTGATACTGTTGATTCTCTCGCTGCTGTTCTTGTTTCTCTCGATGCTGTTGATTCTCCCGCTGCTGTTGCTGTTTCTCCTGATACTGTTGTTTCTCCCGCTGCTGTTATTGTTTCTCTCGATGCTGTTGATTCTCCCGCTGCTGTTCTTGTTTCTCTCGATGCTGTTGATTCTCCCGCTGCTGTTCTTGTTTCTCTCGATTGCTGTTGATTCTCTCGCTGCTGCTTCTTTGTTTCTCCTGATACTGTTGATTCTCCCGCTGCTGTTCTTGTTTCTCTCGATACTGTTGATTCTCCCGCTGCTGTTGCTGTTTCTCCTGATACTGTTGTTTCTCCCGCTGCTGTTGCTGTTTCTCCTGAATAAAAAACTGTTGATTCTCCCGCTGCTGTTCTTGTTTATCTCGATGCTGTTGATTCTCCCGCTGCTGCTGCTGTTTCTCCTGATACTGTTGATTCTCCCGCTGCTGTTATTGTTTCTCTCGATACTGTTGATTCTCCCGATGCAGTTCTTGTTTCTCTCGATGCTGTTGATTCTCCCGCTGATCCCCTGTTCTTGTTTCTCTCGATGCTGTTGATTAATCCCGCTGCTGATGCTGTTTCTCCTGGTTACTGTTGATTCTCCCGCTGCTGTTCTTGTTTCTCTCGATACTGTTGATTCTCCCGCTGCTGCTGCTGTTTCTCCTGATACTGTTGATTCTCCCGCTGCTGTTCTTGTTTCTCTCGATTCTGTTGATTCTCCCGCTGCTGTTGCTGTTTCTTCTCATACTGTTGATTCTCCCGCTGCTGTTATTGTTTCTCTCGATACTGTTGATTCTCCCGCTGCTGTTCTTGTTTCTCTCGATGCTGTTGATTCTCCCGCTGCTGTTCTTGTTTCTCTCGATACTGTTGATTCTCCCGCTGCTGTTCTTGTTTCTCTCGATGCTGTTGATTCTCCCGCTTGATGTTCTTGTTTCTCTCGATGCTGTTGATTCTCCCGCTGCTGTTGCTGTTTCTCCTGATACTGTTGTTTCTCCCGCTGCTGTTCTTGTTTCTCTCGATGCTGTTGATTCTCCCGCTGCTGTTGCTGTTTCTCCTAATACTGTTGATTCTCCAGCTGCTGTTCTTGTTTCTCTCGATCCTGTTGATTCTCCCGCTGCTGTTCTTATTTCTCTCGATGCTGTTGATTCTCCCGCAGTTGTTCTTGTTTCTCTCGATGCTGTTGATTCTCCCAGAGCTGTTCTTCTTTATCTCGTCCCGCTGCTCTTCTTGTTTATCTCGATGCTGTTGTTTCTCCTGCTGCTATTCTTGTTTCTCTCGATGCTGTTGTTTCTCCCGCTGCTGTTCTTGTTTATCTCTGATTCTGTTGTTTCTCCTGCTGCTGTTCTTGTTTCTCTCGATGCTGCTGATTCTCCCGCTTCTGTTGCTGTTTCTCCTGATACTGTTGTTTCTTCCTGCTGCTGTTCTTGTTTCTCTCGATGCTGTGGATTCTCTCGCTGCTGTTGCTGTTTCTCCTGATACGGTTGTTTATACAGCCACTGTTGTTTTCCTTCCTTCTGTTGTTTCTACCGATATTGTTGTTTCTCCTGCCACTGTTGTTTCTCTGCACACACACACATGACACACACACA
>JAGGCT020003861.1:0-10808 GCA_017654935.2 Phymorhynchus buccinoides
ACTATGTGGTCACAGCTACCCAGACAAAAAAAACAAGGGACTTAATCGTGGTGCATCAGTGTATCTTTAACATGTAAATGTAATGTTAGAAGCTCAAGTCTTAACCAGAGAAACGCACAAATCAATAAAAGCGTTGCACTTTTCCACTTTAAAAAAAAAGTGTACATGTGCTTGTGCCCATGAGTGCGTGTCACAGTCAGGTGTGTGTATGTATGTTTCTGCGCGTTGGTGTGTGTGTGTGTCCCTGTCTGTGTGTCTGCGCATTCACGGCTATTTGTGAGTCATCCGTGTCCGTGTCCTGGTGTGTGTGTGTGCGCGCACGGGCAAGTGCATCTCTGTGCGTGTGTGTACATATACACAAACACACACACACACACACACACCTATGAATGTGAAAATGACACAAAACTACGCTCCCATACAAGAGTTGCTTCCACTGATCACTATTTTTAGTACTTCTTTAATTACAAACCGAAACTGCCAAGTTGTTCCAGTCCATTGATTCCAAGACCAGACTTGTACTGGGTTATGCATAGAAACAGGAAGTTTTTTGCGAATGACATCATGATAAAGCGACAAAACCTGTAGGCGAAGCCATTAGTTTTGTAGGTTAACTGTGTTTCATTTGATATTTGTGTTGAACAACATTTGAAACTTTTAACATGTTTTACAATATTGACTTCAGTAATATAATAATTCTGTACGTATTACTAAGATTTCATATCAGTTGCGAATGTGTTTGTGGTGGAAGTTCAGTTTAACGTCGCGTAAGTTTGCCATGTACATTGAACAAACCTATCAGTAATATGATGTTCCTGAATCACTGTATTACTAAAATTTGAGAAGCAGTTGCGAATGTGTTTGTGGTTTGGGTGAAGGTTAAGGTAGCTATAGGCCTAGTGCAGCCTACTTTTAAGTGATCTCCGAAAGTTTTATGGCAGGATATTGTGCCAGTGCAAGACTGATGCATCAAATAGGATAGGAGGCACCATTAGTCATTACATCAAAATCGAGATATATCAATAGCTTTTTAAAGGTTAACCTAGCTGTAGGCAACATTCAAATGGTTCCTATAGTGCAAGAGAAGATACTATTGGCGGAAAGAGCAACTGGTCTTATTTCTGTCATTGAATTATCTCCCTTTCGATTCTAAATGTTGCAGCCTTTGTCAGTTGGGCATTACAGTGGAACCTCCCTTATAAGACCTCCTATTATAAGACTCCCTCCCACATAAGACCTACTTCTCTGAGACATTGCCCTTCTTTGTAAGTATTAAAATTCCCTCCCATTAAGACCCCTCCCTTATAAGACCTCATTTTGGATGATTTTTGAATGTCTTATAAGAGAGGTTCCACTGTACTATTTTGTGTGTGTGTAGTTGGGAGCCCTGTGTAGGCCTATTTATCGCAACTCGGTGCTGTGGTTTTGGCCCTTTGCTTAAATGGTTTTTATCATTGGTTGACATTAGGCTGTAGTAGGGGCCAACAGTAACATGAGAGCTGTACAATAGATAATTTTCTACAGTAATGGAAAATCATGGTACAGTTTAGTCTCTTGTGGAAGACTATGACTCTCGAATGAGGGCGGCCCTTGCACCGGCTCTGGTGCTGCAACCAAAGGGATAGACTCGCCTTTGGGGACCTTCCCCAACGCCAGCATTCCTCAAAATCCCTTTGGCTGAGAGAGTTGGGATGTATCCTGGGCAAGGCATCTCCACTGTAAACACATTCTCGCCCAGCCCGCCAGAATAGCATCTGTCCCCCTCTGCTATCTGGCAGTCATGGTCGGAAACGACTGACAGGCATACAGTACAACATCGTATTTTAAAATGTAATGTGTATTATGACGTTTAGCTATCATTTGTTGACAGCGACATATTATGTCAGAAATGACCACAACTAAGGAACGCACGAGTCTGTTTCTTTTAATACAGATAGGAATATTTAATGTACATATCCGTATTGAAAATCCTTAAAGACCCACCAGATCACGAATTAAAATCACGGGTTTCACCAGAGAAACGTCTGTCTTATATCTGGAAAGAAATCTTGTTTTGACCACGGTCAAAAACCCAGTACAAATGCCCCCAAATGAAAACCGAAACATCATTTTAAAGTGCAGCCTGTTTTTGAAGTTGGGGACATCTGTTTGTGTGGTCACGCACTACCCAGAAAAAAACAAGGGACTTAATGTGTGTGCGTCAGTGTATCCTTGTGCGCATGTAAATGTAATGCACAAATCAATAAAAGCGTTGCACTTTTCCACGTTTGCGTGTGTTGCGTGTACATGTGCTTGTGCCCATGAGTGAGTGTCTCAGTCACGTGTGTGGATGCATGTTTGTGCGCGTTTGTGTGTGTGTGTGTGTCTGTCTGTGTAGGCATATGTGCGCACGCACGGGTATTTGTGAGTTCTCTGTGTCCGTGTCCTGGTGTGTGTGTGCGCGCACGGGCAAGTGCCCCTCTGTGCGTGATCAGAGATAGGGAGCACACACACACGCGAACCACACAGGAGACACAACACGCCCACACACACGCACACACACTCACAGGACGAACACACACGCGCACACACAGAACACACAACACACAAACAAGAATATTGAAAATGACACAAAACAACGCTCCCTTACAAGAGTCGCTTCCACTGATCACTATTTTTAGTACTTCTTTAATTACAAACCGAAACTGCCAAGTTGTTCCAGTCCATTGATTCCAAGACCAGACTTGTACTGGGTTATGTATAGAAACAGGAAGTTTTTTGCGAATGACATCATGATAAAGCGACAAAACCTGTAGGCGAAGCCATTAGTTTTGTAGGTTAACTGTTTCATTTGATCTTTGTGTTGACTATAGACATCTTCTACAACATTTGAAGCTTTTAACAAGTTTGCCAACATTGACTTCAGTAATATAATAATTCTGTACGTATTACTAAGATTTGATATCAGTTGCGAATGTGTTTGTGGTTTTGGTGAAGGTTAAGATATAGGTACAGTAATTTGGGTTTAACGTCCTCTCGACCCATAAGGGCACATATGGGACATAAAATTTACAGATATAGGCCTAGTGCAGCCTACTTTTATAGTGATCTCCGAAAGTTGTACGGTAGGATATTGTGCCAGTGCAAGACTGATGCATCAAATAGGATAGGAGGCACCATTAGTCGTTACATCAAAATCGAGATATATCAATAGCTTTTTAAAGATTAACCTAGCTGTAGGCAACATTCAAATGGTTCCTATAGTGCAAGAGAATATAGTATTGACGGAAAGAGCAACTGGTCTTATTTCTGTCATTGAATTATCTCCCTTTCGATTCTAAATGTGGGTGACCTTTGTCAGTTGGGAATTACTATTTTTGGTGTGTGTAGTTGGGAGCCCTGTGTAGGCCTGTATATCGCTACTCTGTGCTGTGGTTTGGGCCCTTTACTCAAATGTGTTTTGATCATTGGTTGGCATTATCCTGTGTAAAGAAACTGAAACAAATTCTCACACACTTTGTCTCTCTCTCATCCACGCGCGTTCTTAACCACAGTTTAACTTGAACTTTAACACACTTTTCAGGTACAAGAATGGACACTTAAATTCACCCCTTTATTCTTAAACTAAACCAGAAAAACTTTGGTCCCTTTGTATGAGTAAATAAATGTTCGTCTTGGGACAGGCACTGACAGGATAATTTTTACAAAAACACCGTTCCTCGTGACACCAACTAAAAAAACTTATCTGTCTCCGCGAAGCACCGTCTTCTCCACCGAGGTCACAAACTTGGTTGCACCTCCTCCCCAAACGTTCTCCAACCATACGTTTACAAGCGCCGTTGGTGCCCTTGGCACCAACACTCAACCAGCGGCTCCCTCAGAAGCGCGAGGCTGGTCTCCCTTCCTCTCTCCGGCTCCACAGGTCGAAGGTCCACCCAACAGGAAGGGGTTACAGGGGGGACGAGGCCACACACCCTGCAAGGGAACTGAAAAGGCTGTCAATATTCTAGCCCTACAAGGAATTAGCTTCGCGGACAGAATTTTAGTGATTCTGTTTCGGTGTGAAGTGTGTTTAACCATGTACTGGCCTTTACAAAACTTAGAAATTTAGACAAACACACCAGCACCGAAACTGTAACTTTCTCTCAAAAAGAGTATACAATTTTTAAGACACCATAATGTCTTTGCAAATGTAAATAAAAAAACTTACAATTTTGAAAACCCTGCAAAATTTAGAAACCCAATTTAACTTTATGAATGAAATACAACTTTGAAATAAGTAAACTTCTTTAAATCCTAGCAATTTATGAAAACAACAACCCAAAATTTACTTTACCCGGACTTCCGAAAAACCGGTTAAAAAAAACGACTGTTTAAAAGGGCGCAGCCTTCTAGCTCAACATGCCAGACACAGTGCTGTGCACAACCAGACAGTGTTCTACATTGCTGCTGGCTGCGTGAGTTGTAGCGAGTTACCCAATAAGTTTACGAAATTCACGTGCTACAATTGTTATAAAGAAACAGCTCTACAAAACTTGGTTTTACCAAGGGTAAAGTATATCTGAACAAGGAGTTACTTTTTAACAAGACAGTCGCATTTTAGTTTTACGCCATAATATCGGGGTAAGCGCGATACATTAATAAATTGACATATTATCCGGACCGGCCACAATTATTCTTTCCTGACTCCTGTAGTTGGGGGCCAACAGGGACGATGAGGGGAAGGGAGGATGATTTTCTACCAAATAAACCAGGGGTACAGAAGATAGGGCGATGAGGATGAAGAGAAGAGCAAACTTTGCACCGGTCTGGTGCATGCTGCAGCCAAAAGTTGGCCTTTGGGTACCTTCCCCAACGCCAGCATTCCTCAAATCTTAGGACTCGTGCAGGGATAAAAGTTGATTTCAGGATCTCTTCAGGGACGTGGCCCTCACCACACCTCAGCACTGGGCGGCCGTAGCATCTGACAAAACGCTATCTGAAAAGGAGAAAGGACTGAAGCGCATGTAGCGATGTTCGTTAACTGAAGGGTAAAATATTATGACGAGTATCACGTTGACAGTGAAACCATTATGTAAGTAAATGACCACAACTAAGGAATGCACAGTCTCGCGAGGGGTCATTACAGATAGGGGTTGCACATATTTGTATTGAGTAGGTTGTCTAACATGTTAATTTAGAATTAGGAGCACAAGTCTTAACCGAGAAACGTTTGTGATCGAGTGGTAGACATTGCCTTTCTCTGTCGTTCAGAAGAAAAAGTGTCACATGTGCTCGTGCCCATTGTGCGTGTCACAGTCACGTGTGTGTGTGCATGTTTTGTGCACGCGCGCGTTTGTGAGTGTGTGTCTGTCTATCTGTTTGTGCGCACGCACAACTATTTCTGGGTCCTGTGTGCGTGTGTGTGTGTGTGTGTGCGTGCGCACGTACGTCTCCGTGTGCGTGTGTGCGTGCGCGTGCGTACGTGTATCGTGTGTGTGTGTAAATGTGTGTACAAGTGTGTGTGTGAGTATATGTGAGCATAATGTGTTTGCATGATGTGTGTGCATGATGTGTGCGCGCATGCGTGTGTTTGCATGTGTAAATGTGTGTGCATGAGTGTGTTTGCATGATGTGTGAGCATGATGTGTTTGCATGATGTGTGAGCATGATGTGTTTGCATGATGTGTGTGCATGATGTGTTTGCTTGCATTATGTGTGTACACACATGCGTGTGTGTCTGTTACAGATTGTCTTCCAGGGTATCACTACGATGGCAGCAGCGACAGGAGTTGACGATGAGGACATATGTCCTTTATGCCTGGACGTGTTCACCCTCCCCAAGTTCCTCCCATGTTACCACACCTTCTGCCAGCACTGCATCGACGACCTAGCCCAAGGTCACCCCAACAGACCCTTCCCATGCCCCTCCTGTCGCAAGGCCACCACTCTCCCTTCTGGGGGAGCAGCCAGCCTCCAGAGCAACTTTTACATTAAGACTCCCCACCAACAGCAGGCATCAGGCACAGGCACAGTAGGCTCAACTTCGGCTACCACGGCTCAAGACGTGTGCGACACTCATCCCGACAAGAAACTCGAGTTCTACTGCACCGAGTGTGACCAGGCCATCTGCCTCAACTGCAAGCTCACCAAACACGAGCTCCACAAAACGGAAGACCTCACTGCAGGCCTGGCCCTGAAGAAGAAGCAGCTGCAGTCGGATCGTCAACGTTTGCTGAAAGCGGTAAAAGAAGTGGAGACCGACGCGAAGGTGATCCAACACGAGAAAGATGTGTTGGACGAGGACAAAGCGGCTGTGGAGAAAAGTCTTCGAAAAAGACACGCCGCCATTGTGAAAGCGGCTGGAAAACGTTTGAAAGCGGAGCTGGACTCTTTGGAAGCCATGCATGCTGACATGTCCAAAGTCGTTGTGGATGACGAGAAACAAAAGCGGATCAATTCATCGAGGCTCTCCGCTCTTCTTCGACAAGTCGAGGACGCCATTCAGTCAGGATCGACCAAAGTCGTTTTCTCTGTTGCTGAGGCGATGAACAAGGGGCAAGGCAGCCGGACATCCATAGAGGAGTTGATTTCACGGGAAGAAAGACCAAGCCGCATGCCTGTTCTTCACGCCAGTGGTGGTATTGACATTGTTCAAACCGTACATGATTACATGGGCAGTGTGAAGGCGATCGAAATGAGGGTGACGAAGAGATTTCGTTGTTCGGATGATCCGAACACGGAGGTCTTTTCTCTTTGCCACGTAGACTCTGATCCGCCTTCCCTGCGCGTGTCGTACGAGAGGCTAGGAACAAACGAGAACGCCCCAGACCAAATGTTCACCGAGTCGGGAGAGCGCAAGTCCTCGAATATCGTTATTCAAGGCAAGGTCTCCTACAAACAATACGCTAAAGGAAAGTGGATGGTTACTAAAACGCACCCCAATGTGTTTACCACCTTCTGCAAGTCTCCCAAGGCCCCTCATTTCGAACTGGACAACTTTCTGAATGCCGACGAAGCTGATGTTGACATAATCACTGTCACGTCTGTGCATCCATTCAAGAACAAAATCGAAACTGAGTGCAGGATCGATGTCGACTTCCACCGCGCCTTCGACGTCGACGAGTCGGAGAAGTACTTCGCTGTGGTTGAAGAACCCAAGAGCGAGCGCACTTCTCGTCAGGTGCACCTTTACCGACGCATGCTGAGCAGACAGGAGCAGGCCCGTCAGTACCTATGAGCCTCCCTGGGAAGACTACAACCCTTCGGACGTGCTGTTCTACAAACTTGGCGGCCGGGAGGTTCTGCTCGTCGCTGACCAACTGAACAGCGACATCCATGCAGTGACCTTTAAGGACGGGAAACTGGAGTTTGACTGTGTTTTGTGTCCGTCATCTCATCTCCCGGGGCAGCCCACGGCCCTGGCTGTGGATGTGCAGGGGAGAGTGTGGGTGGCCTTTAAAGGGGGCGACATCCTTACCATAGAGGATATTGGGTAATGTGTGTGTGTGTGTGTGTGTGTGTGTGTGTGTGTGTGTGTGTGTGTGTGTGTGTGTGTGTGTGTGTGTGTGTGTGCGTGTGTGTGTGCGTGTGCGTCCAGGGTCAGTGGTTAGTGTCGCGAACTATATGGAGGTTTTGGGTTCGAATCCCATCATGGTCTTGTGGGGGGGTTTTTCGGGACCCAGACCGGCTCCTACCCAGAGTGAGTGTGCTGTGGACTCAATGGGATGACTGAAACCACACAGTCGAGCTTCATCCACTTTACGGATGTGCATTGAGAGTGTTGCTCTAATTATTTCCTGATCAACACTGCATGTGTCTGTTCCTCCCGGGCCTGGTTGACGCCAGGATAAATTTGATAGGGAGCGTGGAGGACAGCCCTGTCACGGATCGCAATCTGTAATGGGCCCCACAGCATAATCTTCATCAGTCATCTTTAATGTGGGGGGGGGGGGGGGGGGTGCAAGGTGAAGGAGGGAGATGTAGGGGAAAGAGCAGGGGAGGTTGTGGGTGGCTTGTATTGGCCACTGCAACGACCACCTTTTGCAAGAGTGAATGCCCTTGGTCGGTGGGGGGAAGATGCTTGAGTACTGACCAAAACAAGGCCATAACTCTGACCAATACCCTATTTGAGGCCACTAAATGGCTGCCTTTTGCAATAAGAGTGAATGCCCTTTTTGGATACTGACCAACAAGGGCTTAACTCTTGCCGTCAAGAGCGTTAATTAATAACCCTAGTTGCAATGGCCAATAGGGCGGGGCATTCTCTCCATAGAGACTGTTGAGTGTTGAGACTGTCAGCTCCTTGTGGACTGGAAGATCAAAATCTGGAGGATGCGCTCCCAAAATAGGATATTTTGGTGCTTTACGAACCTTCCACCCCCCCCCCCCCCTCTTCAACCCCACCCCTCAATTTTCAATTTTGCGCATTGAAAAATGTTACTCGGAATCGACATTCTGCCATTCTTGGGAAAAGGGAAAGAGTTAGGATCAGCGTATGATTATATTCATGAAACTGAGAGAAGTAGGCTTTGAGATTGAGGGTCGTAAACACAGGAGGGGGGCGTGTCTGAGGTATAGCGTTGCCATGGCAACAATGCTTTAACTGTGAAACTACCAGATGAGAAGTGTGGTCAGCGGAGGCGGCTCTGTCATCTAAGCCTTGCACCTTATTGTATAGTGTAAGGTTATTCTCATACACGTTATTTTAATTACTTACTTTCTAAACAACATTTTTATGTTCGCATTGAAGTTTAACCGTTGTGTTAATGTGAATCGTGTAGCCGTACTATTAGTACTAGAATTTAACCCATTGTGTTAATAATTTTGATAATAGTAATGATAATAATAATAATAACCGTTTTCATGAAAATGTGTTTACATTGTAGTGTGATGTCAATCATTGATAATATGATTAGCTGAGTTGGGTCATATTCCATGGGCGGGTTGCCAAATCTCAACAAATGTCAGTTAAATTTTGCCCTGTTTAATTCGTCTCATGGGTGACTGAAATTTGCTTCATTTCATGAGATAATTGGCATGTGCTTCTTACCCGCGCATGGGCTCTTTATCCCGTCTTCCCCTATTCCATTCAAACAACTGTGTTAAATCTGAATGTTGAGCCTTTGAGAGGAATCATGAGAAGTTGCAACACGGCGTGATTTACAATAAAACATTTGTGTGCTTGGATTTATAATGCAAGAATTGAGACTTCTTTTTTTTTTTTACTGTAAAAGAATGTTGTGTATATAAATTTATTTACAAAGAAAGAAGTGTCTAAATTTACTTGCATTGACAGAATTGTGTAGATGTATTGTAAATAGCAAAGGAATGGCTTACTTTTCCAAACAACACAAGAGTTGTGTTTGTTTGCTTATAGTGTGAAAACTCTGTACAAGAATGGTGTACAGTTATGTGCTGCAATAGCATTGTGTATTTGTATGTAATCAATTGTATACGTTTTGTTTTAGCTATTACGATAGAATTGTGTACATTTACTTCACTTACTATGAAAGATAGTGTACATTTATTTCCAACTTGACAAAAATAATCATTTTATGGAATGATTTAGATGCTTTTCCTAAATGATTTGTAAAGAGAGATTTCAGTGGAAGTAATAGCATAATGCTAGCTATGAATTTCAATGGAGGGCCTGTGTTTTCCTCATCGTCTTTATGAACTTAATTTCTTCCAAACGTGTTAGCTATCGAATCAATTAAGCTAGTTGAAGAAATCCAAATGTACCAAGGTTAATGCTGATTATCTACGTGTGTTTAAAAGCCATATGCGAATGGCGATGCTCACATATCCCCTCTCTCCCCACATGGAAAACGTGCCCCCCCCCCTACCCCTCCTCTCTCTCTCTCTCTCTCTCTCTCTCTCTCTCTCTCTCTCTCTCTCTCTCTCTCTCTCTCTGTCTCTCTCTCTCTCTCTCTCTCTCTCTCTCTCTCTCTCTCTCTCTCTCTCTCTCTCTCTCTCTCTCTCTCTCTCTCTCTCTCTCTCTCTCTCGAATTAAGCTCGACTTTGTCATGTATAGGCGTTTACTTTTAATTTTGTGAATGTTAAGGATGAGCATGGCAGATATAGGATTAGGTTGTATTTTGTCATGTACATGTATTGTTTTCCTAAATGTGTGCATGTTAAAGATGAGATTGTAGAATGGGATTTGATTTTATTTGGCCATGTGTATGCTTACTGTTAGATTTGTGCATGTATGTAAAGTGGACTTAAGCTTGATTTTGTCATGCATATCGGTTTAAATGTAACTTGTGCATGTTAGAGACTAGTATGTAAAGTAGGATTGTAATTTATTTTGTGATGAGTATGTGCTTTGTTTTACTTTTATGCATGTTAAAGATGAGTGTGTAAAGTAGGTTTGGATTTGAATTCGCCATGTGTAGGCTATGTTTTTACTTTTTAATATGTGCATACACATGCTAATACTATGACTAGGTTTGCTTTTGTCACGTGTGTGCGTTTACCTCCTAATCTGTACACGTTAAAGATGAATAAGGTAAAATAGTAATAGGTTTGATTCTGCATGTGTAGATGTATTTACATTTAACATTTGTGCATGTTAAGATGAGTAAGCATAGTAGAACTAGGTTTGAGTTTATTACATGAATGTGTTTTCTTACAAATAAGTACATTTTAAAGATGACTAAGTATGATTAGGATTGATTTTGTCATGTGTTTGTTTACTTCTGAATTTGTGCTTTTTCCAGTGTGTGTGTGTGTGTGTGTGCTTACTTCTTAAATTTTGCATGTTACAAATGAATGTAGTTTATACTATTAGGTTTGATTTTGTCATTGTAGTGTTATTACATAAGGCTGTATTTTGCATGCCTTAT
>JAGGCT020003862.1:0-5000 GCA_017654935.2 Phymorhynchus buccinoides
TTAACTTCTGGAGCACATATACACATCTTGGGAAAACAAACTGGTGTGATATTTCATGCATTCAATCTTCTTTCAAAGCCTGAAACATCAAAATGATAGCTTGATTATTAAAGTTTTTATTACTAATTTTGTGGGTTGCATGTTTTTATGAGACTCCATGTAGGCATACCCGCTGGCGCATACTCGTCGGCACATTGCAATACAATACAAAAACTACACTCATATAGACCTGCAACAGTTGGTGAGTTTTACCAAAAATACGCATAAATGCGAGCGCATGCATGTGTGCAGAGATTAACAAGTTCATGCATACACATACACATATGTATTTTACAGACGCTATCGGTCCGTCTATTGTATAGGCTACCTTTGAAGAGCACAATGCTTACATTTGTGTTGGTTGTGGTGATGACGTCTTGTCTGAAATACATCCCCATTCTCCAGAGGACTTGACGGCAACTGACGTTGGGCATGGAGGTTTGTCAAGGACAAACTGATCCCCAATCCCCCGACACAGAGTGTCAGTTAGTGCTTTCTGGGTGATTTCAGAGTCGTATAGCACACACAATTGATGACAACTGACGTTGGGCATGGCGGTTTGTCAAGGACAAACTGATCCCCAATCCCCCGACACAGAGTGGCAGTCAGTGCTTTCTGGGTGATTTCAGAGTCGTATAGCACACACAATTGATGGCAACTGACGTTGGGGCATGGAGGTTTGTCAAGGACAAACTGATCCCCAATCCCCCGACACAGAACGACAGTTAGTGCTTTCTGGGTGATTTCAGAGTCGCATAGCACACAAAAGCCAAAACTGTTCTTTTGAGTGCTAACAAATAATATGTAACTATTGTTGACATTGAGGGAAGTTGTTCTCAACAAACCTTTATTGGCCCTTTTTGTCCATTTTTACCAGCCGCTCGAGTGAAGCTGGTAATGTTTTCAGTGACGTTTATTGGTTCCTGGCTGACTGTGTGTTACTGTGTTATATATGTATGTGTGTCAAGTTAACACGATCACATTTGAACGCAGGGACCTAGGAGGCTCCACTTTTGCATGCGGGTTGGTAATTAGGATATCTAGGCCAATTTTAAAATAAAGGTCAAAGGTCAAAGCTACACGAGGAGAAAATGTATCACGCGTTTAGTAATATAGCGTCTTAACGCTCTAGTCTTTTTTTTTAAACGGCAAGAAATGAATGGATGATCGTCTACATTCAAAGTTTACTTTTGTTGGTAATGATATCAAAGGATAGGTTACAATTCTTGTAGGCAATTCATGCATGGTTAATTGAAACGACTTTTTAATTTGTAATGAATGTTGTGTGTGTGAACAGTATACAGGAGAATACAAATACTTAGGTACCATTTTGGACGAGAAACTGACTTTCGACAAGAACACACACAACATACATAAGAAATGTCAATCAAGATTGTTTATTTTGCACAGACTGATAAATATTAGTATTAATTCAAACATTCTGCATACGTACTATAGTAGCTGCATTGAGTCTGTGCTTAGGCTACTGTTTCTTTTACGTGTTGGTTTGGTTTGTTGTGTTGGATGATGTGGTGAATGTGTGTAGTAAAGTTGTTGGAAAGAGAGAGATGGGTTTGAATGAGATGTACGAAAGACGAACCAAGCATAAAGCCAGGAAGATTGTATTTGACACCTCCCATGTTTTGAACAAACATTACGAACTATTACCTTCTGGACGTCGCTACAAAACTTTTAAAGTCAACTCCAGGGCACAGAAATCCTTCATCCCCAGATCCATCCACCTCCTAAACTCATGATCCTTTAAAGTTTAAATGTGTGTTCATCGTGTTAAAAGAAACTATGCATGCTTATCCTTAGATGTGTATGTATTCACATATAATGTGTATCTTTAAGCGTGTATTATGTGTAACGTTTGCTCCTATTCATGCATGCTGAATGTGGATGCTTTTGTTATTCTGGCACCTGAACAAAATTTCTCCTTGGGGGATAATAAAGTGAATTTGATTGATTTGAGGAGGAAATAAAACTCTGATGCACGCTTTAATTTCATTTTGATTTCAACCTAAGTGATCAAAGCTGCTCATTAAGCTTAATATTTATACACTTAGCCTGATATATGTTCGTGTCGATCGACAATTCGTCGTATCAGTTGCAATGTTATCACGTTGAAAACACCATAGCAAACGATCCACCGTTTCTTTTGCCTATCTCAAAATCTGGAATATTCATGCTCATTCGGTTTGTAATTTTGTTCCTTCTTGATCTTGTTACCTGGGTGAATTATTGGGTAATAATGTTTTGTGTGACTGCGGGTGTATCAGTGAATGGAAGCGCCTTGAGTGTACAATAATTATAGAAAGGCGCTATAGAAATACTATCAATTATTATTATTATTATTATTATTTAATGTACTCTTGTGTTGCAAATTAATGTTGCGTTTTATTTTGCATCTTTACTACGTCTAAAGCACGAGAACAAACGATGAACCGTTTCTCTAAACTTACTCCCGTAGAAATAGTAAACGAAGAAGTTGAAGGTGTTGTTCACAGCTGTGGTCAGGTTATACATTTCGCGAATGAGCCACGCCAGATTATTGTAACGCCCTCCGATCCTCACTTCCGGCACAATTAGTGAGGAGGCTCGCATCAGTAAGGTTGAGGGCACGGAGCAAATCAGAAACAAAACCGACGTACCAATGATGACGCGAGTGATGGCGAGGTCACGTGAACTGAGAGAGTCAGAAGTAGACGATACTTTGTGTCTCCAATGTTTGAGCTTTTTCAGTTGAACGGTTGTAACGGTTGTGCAAACTATCACACAGGTGATGAATAAACCTGTAATTACTAAGCCGTACACGATACGGTAGAAAAAGTCCATGATAGGTAAATGGCGGAAATAGAACTCTGTGGGATACACCACATCCAAAATGGCGCCGTTTTCTTGATCAAAGACGCAAATTAGATTATACAACACGGCGTTGATGAAAAACATTCCACCAACAATGACCACAGTCAACCCCCACATCACCAGGACGGTGGTTTTGGTGGAGATGAGGGTTTTAGCCAGAAGAGGGCGAGTGACGCACAGACACCTCTCCAAAGTGATGACGGCGTACACCAGTTGTGATGACGTCACGAACCCATACAACCCGAACAGTTTGTTCCGGTACATGAACGCCTTGACAGGCCCTATGCCCTCCACGGTAAACATGGCGTCACTGGAAGTGAGGAAGATTGTGCTGATGCTGAGTACATCTAACAGAGACAATGTGAAGAGAGAAGCGTTGATTCTTTCCTGCAACCCGTGTCGGTAAAACACTATCATGTTGATGACGTTAGTGAGGAGAGAGAGGAGGAAGAGGACAGGGAGGAAGACCAGAGCTACTACAAGGTGCACATAGCTGTGCACTTCTTTAGGAACCACTCCGGAAAACTCCTGGCTTTTGTCGATAAACTGGAACAGACGCGAGGGAAAACAGCCATCAGGAATTGGCAGTGAACTGCTTAGAGTTGGTGAAAATGGCGTGGAAGAAGACTCTTGTAGCGAATTGTTGGAAGAAGGCAACAGTTTCGTCGACATTGTTGAAAAGTCTGCTTTGTACTGATTGTTGCCCGCAGACTGCTGAATAATTCAAAGGTATTTACCAGAAGGTACTATCCGTCTTCTTTACTTCTATCGTAATACCACCTCTTGCCGTGTACCCCTCGTGGTGTCAGGGTTGTGGCCTGGCAGATCGCAGTGTTTGACCACTACTAACAGCCTACTAACTCCTTGTGAGGGTGGCAGATCGCAGTGTTTGACCACTACTAACAGCCTACTGACTCCTTGTGAGGGTGACAGATCGCAGTGTTTGACCACTACTAACAGCCTACTGACTCCTTGTGAGGGTGACAGAACCCATGGTCATAATTTCCAACTATATAACTTGAAAAGATGCTAACACCAGACTAGCTCAACAGAGTGATCAATACATAGAATAACCTTTCAGAAGAATCAGCCAGTGCAAAGTCATTACGGGTGCAGGCATAGTTAAAAAAGGTACCAAAATATGTTTTGAAAAGTTTGTACAAAATAATAATAATAATGAATAATGCTTATATAGCGCATAATGTTGCTAAGCAACTCAATGCGCTTTCACTCACCATTCATACTATCAGCAACGAGATACACGTTATGCAAACATTTCAAAACGACCAGCTTACGTATTATCACCATACATCTCTACGAAAATGATAAATAAAAGAATGAAGAGCATTAATATCGAGAACACCCCGCATGTAAACCTAACACAACCCACTGTCCCCTGCCCCCCATTCCGAAAAACGGAGAGTGCGAGAGCCTTGATAGATGCAGAGAGAAGAAGAGAGGCACCGAGGAAGAGTGTTGTCAAAGTGACGGAAAGCGAAAGTAGCCATCTTGAACTGCCAGCGGAATTTCACAGGAAGCCAATGGAGCTCAGCCAAAAGAGGCGTAATGTGTTCACGCTTTCTTTTGCCAAGAACAAGCCTAGCAGCACTGTTCTGCACTCTCTGTAAGCGCGAAATCTGCTCTGCCGGAAGCCCAGCATACATTGAGTTACAGTAGTCCAATCTGGACAACACCAAGGCAGAAATCAGTCTGACAGCAGCGTCTCTGGACAGGAAGGGTCTGATGGAGGCTATGCGCCTCAACTCTAGGAAAGATACACGACAAACACAAGATATTTGTTCTTGCATCAACATGCTTCGATCGATGGAGACACCGAGGAATTTTACAGTCTTCCGAAATAGCAAATCAGATCCAACAATATTCACGGAATCTGTCTCAACCTTCTTGAGAGAAGAGGAGGTGCCAACAGGGATCACGTTATTTTTGAAGTTATTGCATCAGAAATTATGAAAAATAATGAGAAAAATACTGAACATTACCGATAACGCAATAAAAAAGAAGAAGAACCAGGACAGTTATAAAAAAAAATAAAAAATGATATGACAAAAGCCTAATAGTAATGTTTCTAGCAT
>JAGGCT020003863.1:0-10805 GCA_017654935.2 Phymorhynchus buccinoides
GGGAACAACTTGAAGCGAGAGGGACGTTTCATCAACCCAACCCGTTGGGTTTATATCTCGCCCTTGTTGTTGTTGTTGTTGTTGCTGTTGTTGTTGTTTTGTTGTTGCTGTTGTTGTTGTTTTTGTTGGTTCTTCTTCTTCTTCTTCTTCTTCTTCTTGTTCTTCTTCTTCTTCTTCTCTTCTTCTTCTTCTTCTTCTTCTTCTTCTTTCTTCTCTTTCTTCTTCGCATCGTCTTTTTTTCTTCGGTCGTCGTCTTATGGGCATTGCTGTTACAGTAGAACCTCATTTATAAGACCTCCCATTATAATACTCCATCCCACATAAGAGCGGCGGCCGTTTCTCTGAGACTTGCTTCATCGTTGTGATATTAACACTTACCCCGCGCTAATATAACCCGCTCGTGCGAGCAGACCTCATTTGGGATGATATTTGAAGGTCTCATAAGGGAGGTTCCAATCTATTATAGCCGCATCTAAATTTGAATATGGGGCTGAGAGGGTGCCAGTATTTTTGAGCGCATACTTAGGCCCCTTCTTGTTCTTGTTCTTGTTCTTGTTCTGTGTTTCTTCTTGTTCTTTCTTCTTGTTCTTCTTCTTGTTCTTCTTGTTCTTGTTTCTTCTGTTCTTGTTCTTCTTGTTCTTCTTGTTCTTTTCTCTCTTCTTCTTCTTTCTTCTTGCGTCTTCTTCTTCTTCTTTTTCTTCTTGTTCTTCTTCTTCTTGTTCTTCTTCTTCTTCTTTCATTCTTCTTCTTCTTTTTCTCTTGCTTCTTCTTCTTCTTCTTCTTCTTCTTCTTCGCCTCGTTCTTTCTTCTACTTCGTCGTCGGCTTCTTGGCATGTGTTTGTGTACATGTAGAGCTGCATTTATAAGACCTACCATTATTCTTCAGTTAGTAACAGACAGCGTGGTCGAGACAACTGAGATGCTGTGCTTTGGCACCTGAGTTGCCCGCTTCAGGTTGTGCGTGGGATAATGCCAGATCGCCAACAGCTCAGCTGCCCGCTCGGAAGATTTCCCACGCTGTTGCCAATGCTTCGCTGTTGCAAGAAAATGACTGGCCTCAGCTCTAGCATCTCTTATAACAAACTTGGTGTGTTGTGCGTTTTTTTGCGTGTGACGAAATGTACAAAGTGCCTGTTGATCTTTTTGTCTTTGGCGTTTTAAGCCTTGTATCACTTGGAACAGAGCCTATTTTTGCTTTTTTTTTTTTTTTTTCAAATTACGGGTGTCTGTGCGTTTTTTTTACTTTTTAACGCATTAAAGTGCTACAGGGCTGTGTTTCAGCGCGCTGTTTTGTGGAGTTAGGATTGGAACAAATTTTGGCATTATTGACTGGTCCATGTGTGTTTACATGCCCGCATTAATAGACGTTTTTGCCCCCTGTTGTGGATATTTATGCACCAAACAAACTTTTCGTAATTCACTGCCTCAATGTTTTTGCGTCATGAATTTGTGAGCATAGGCCTACTGAGAAGTGTTACGGCGTTTTGTGTGCTAGATCACGTGTTACTGATTGCAGGCCTAAGTGTCTGTTCGAGTGAACAGAATTAACTTGTACTTTATACTGCTTCCAACTTCCAGAGTGTTATTATGGCAGATAATCAAAGTGGTGGATCACAGGACAATGAAAGTGAAATTCAAAAATTGGATGCTAAGTACACGAAACAATTTGGATTAATCACAACGATGTTGGACGAACTAAAAGGACAAATAGCATTAGTAGGCCAGAAAGAAACTAGAAAAGAAACAGACGCCCCAAGAGACACAAGGAAAGGAAAAGGCAAAGGTAAAGGAAAGAGATCCCGCGGGGATACTGATGTCGATGAGTCAGAGCCAGAGAACGACAGGAATGTAGAGGGGCGAGAAGCGAAGAAAGCACGATATGATAGCAACTTGGAATCTTCGGATGGAGAAATCGCTGACAGTGAGGGGACATACAAGACTTGCAATTGGCGGTCAAAGAAGAGGAATTTTTAGCCGACCTTGAAGCCAAACTGGACGAAAACGAGGCCACGTCTCACCCGGTGGTTGATTCACTCGCTAAGCACGTGAACAAGCGTTTTCAAACCCCACTAGACAGAGAGCAACTGAAGGAAACAATGAAAAATTAGAAGAGACCAAAAAACTGCCACGAGTTGATCGTTCCAAAGGTCATCTACGTCATTTGGGGGTCCCTCCCACGCCATGTGAAACATGCAGACGCCAGCCTAGCTTTCACACAACACGCCATTGTCAAGGCTGCTACCGCCATCGCACACAACACGCAAAGCCTTCTGCTACAAGGCGGACATAGCACAGAGGAGAAGACCGCGAGCACCGACGCTTTGCTGTTGCTTGGTTACACTGCCAAGGACCTGTCAATCAGACACAGGCGAGCTATTAGGCCACACCTCAACAAAGAATATGTAGGCCTCTGCTCGGAAAATGTCCCCATCACTTCGTTGCTGTTTGGAGATGCTTTGACTGGCTCCATGAAGGAAGTGAAAGAGTTGGACAGAATAACCTCAGATGCTGTTGTGGGCCCAAGCCACAGTGGTTTCAAGAGCCAGAAAAACTGGACCCAGAACAGGAAACCTTTTTTGGGACGAGGAAACTGGCGCCCACATCAAGACTGGGCGTACAAGAAAAACCGGAACAGCTTCCCAGCGTGGAAGAAACATAAGCCACGCCCCCAATTCCATCACAAGAGAGGTTTCTAAGCCAGCACACAGCAGACAAGACTAAAAGACAGGTAGGCCTACCTTTTGATTTGGAAACTGAAGCTCTTGCTTTTTGTGACGTAAGTGTCCCACACGACCCCTCTTTCTTTATCTACATACTTTCCCCCCCCCCCCCCCCCCTTTATTTCTCGGGCCGGCCGCCACTTTAATTGCCCGTCAACATCAAACAGACGCCGATTAAGGCATTTATCTCTTTGAATCCCGGTTTACCTCCCCTGTCAGCATGTAACACCTACATTGGTGATCTCCCTTTACCCCCCCCCCCTTTTTTCCGTTCCCCATCAAGAGAAAGTGACATCAACAGTCGGTGCCCTTTGAAGACAACTCTTCCTTTCCAATCACGAGAAGGATAGGAATGTCGGCATGTGATAATGATGTAACCGGCGCGTGATTGTTCTGTACTACTAGAACATCATCTTGTGACGTGTCGACTGCTATAAACCAATCACAGGCTTTCATTATTTGAAAGTGAAGGCTATAATTTGAGTAGTGAGAAAAAGTTAGCCTACACATACTTTCACACAAGACGCTGAAACCTGGCTGGAGCAACATTGCAGACTCAACCTCTCTCCCAGCCAGTCATAATAGCCCAACTAGTGAGTATTATTGATGGCTGGTGATTGAGATTTGTTGTTTGTTTGATCATATTTTTGATCTAGATCCTATGTTCAATGATGAATAAGGAGTAGAGATATGTTATTGAAAAGAAGTGGTAAAACATTCTGTTCTATTTATGTGCACTGATTATTTGTGTGTGTGTTTTTGACTTTAACTCTTTTGGTACCAGAACCGGATTTTATGCCTACTAACCCTTTTGTATATTTTTAGTAGGAAGCCTGTGGGTTGCAATCTTGCACTTTATGATACCATTCCTTTCCAGGTGTTGGATGGAGAGTGATGTTGGCTTGATCATAGACTTTGATCTATCCGGGTACTGAATAATATCAGTTGATTCATGTACACCTTTTATGTTTTACTGATCTCAGTTTGTTAACTGAAATTCAGTTTATTTATTAACTAGTGCTATTGTACAAGGGCAGCCTTCTAGCCGGTTGGGATCCACTAATTCCCTGCCGACTGAAGCCCCTTGTCTCTAAGCCATAGAGACCTACATCCACCTTCTCCTGTGATTATCAGCAGGGCATCGTGGGCAGGAAGATTATCCCTGACTCACAAGCACCAAGACGGGAACGCCGCCAAGACGCCCCGCACCCAGAATCCGCGAGGAGACCACGCCTGAACCGTGCCATCCCGCGAAGCCGTAACCGGAACGACTGGGAGCTACTCTCACCTGACGAGCAAGCCCAGCCAACCCAGCACTCGCCGATCCCTACGGAGGAACTTCAGCACAGCCCTGAGTTAAGTCCCCACGACAGTGCCCCAAAACACTAACTGGAAACCAGGACACTTAGTGACCCTTCCCGCTTGGGGCTAACCTTCTAGAAAGACAAAAGTCTTGTAAATCCTTTCGGATTTCATTGTTTTTCATTCATATTTTGTTTTGGCGCCATTGAGCTGCTTTATTATTATTGTTGCATAATCTTATGCAGATTTTGTGAGTAAATAAAATACAAGTGTCAAATAATTCTGAACCCTTTGGTCAGACTGATGAGAGTGGGAGTCTTGTAATTTCATGTAAAACCCTACTTCTCTCTGTCTGCCATTAAGAGCAAATCAACCACTTGTATTTCTTACAATCATACGAGCCAGAACCCGGGCACAAATATAAATTTATTAGATGAAAAGGGGCCGGGAAAGTTGCTCATCTCCCATACCCTAGAGAAGTGGGCTAAAGGCAAATTTTCTACTTGAAAATTTAACACACTAAAAGTCTTCCCTAGAGACTTAGCCTTTTAACCCATTACCTCGTCACACTTTTCAAGGTGGCAGACTAAGACACTTTTTACCAGCATGGGAACATTTAACGTCAGACAATGAAATTCTACAGACGGTAGCTGGGATGAAAATAGAATTTGAGAATAACGTAGATCACCTAGCGATAAGACAAGGTAGGCAAGCTTCGCTTAATGAGAAAGAAATTCAAGTGATTACTGATGAAATTGAAAAACTTCATAATAAAGGTGTAGTAGTAAAATGCGATCCTCTTCCACAACAATGGGTCTCTCCAGTCTTCACTACCCCCAAGAAGGACGGATCAAACAGAATGATTCTGAATCTAAAAAATTTAAACGAAGAAGTACTTTTCCAACATTTTAAGATGGACACCTTACAGTCAGCACTTAGGCTTGTAACGAAGGATTGTTTTATTGCCTCCATTGATCTTAAGGACGCCTACTATTCAGTGCCTATATATGATGCGCACAGAAAGTTTCTTAGGTTTCAGTGGCAGGATCAGCTTTGGGAATTTACCTGTCTGCCAAACGGACTAGCCCTTGCCCCCAGGAAATTTACGAAATTACTTAAATCAGTGTTTGCCACCTTGAGAGAAAGAGGACATGTTTTGTCTGCATTTCTTGATGATTCATTGCTTCTGGCTGAGACAAAAGATTTGTGTAGATTAAATGTTTCCGATACAGTACAGCTGTTTCGATCTCTGGGCTTCATTATTCACCCTACAAAATCAGTGTTTGAACCTTCTCAAAGCATACAGTTCTTAGGGGTGATTATTGACTCAAAATCAATGACAGTGAAACTTACTAAAGACAGATGTGAACATTTACGCCAATGTTGCATTGAAGCAAAGAAGAAAAAGAGATTATCCATACAAGATTTAGCAAAAGTTATAGGCAAATTGGTTGCGGCCTTCCCAGCCGTTACATTTGGGCCTCTTTATTACCGTCATTTAGGGGAGGACACGAAAGCTGCACTCAGAAGACACAGAGGCAGTTTTTACTGTTTCCTATCACTCTCAAATGCTGCTAAAGCAGAACTGGATTGGTGGATAGAACATATCTCTGCAGCTTATAAGAATATTGTAGACCGTGCTCCTGACATTATTGTTTCATCAGATGCTAGCATGACAGGATGGGGTTGCGCATGCAATGACCGGCATTCAGGAGAAGCTTGGCTACCTGTTGAAGCCCAGTTTCATATAAACTATTTGGAGTTGAAAGCTGCCTTGTTTGCCTTGCAATGTTTCAAAGAGCAGATTATGGGAAAACACGTTCGCATTATGATCGATAACACCACAGCAGTGGCGTGCATTAATCACATGGGTTCTAGCCATTCATACTCATGCAATGAGATCACTTTCTCTATTTGGCAGTGGTGTATTGCACACAAAATATGGTTATCAGCAGCGCATATCCCAGGGACAGACAATAAGGAGGCAGATAGTCAATCTAGAAAATTGAATCTTGATGGAGAGTGGAAACTTGATAGCAAGATCTTGAAAGGAGCTCTAACACAGTTACAAGTGAAGCCAACCATAAACCTCTTTGCCTCCAGATTAAATAAGCAGTTTCAACCATATGTAGCCTATAAACCTGACCCAGAAGCCTTTGCAATTGACTCATTCTCCATTTCGTGGAAAAGTCATACCTGCTATTGTTTTCCTCTTTTTAGTGTCATCAGCCAGGTACTCCAAAAATTCCAGCAGGACAGTGCAGTGGGGGTGATCATTGTACCCCGTTGGACGACGCAGGTGTGGTGGCCAGTGCTCCAGAAGATGCTTCTCCGGGAACCAGTGACGCTGACAATATCGAAATACCTCCTCACGTTGCCCAGCAAACCCGAAGAAGTTCATCCTGTGACCAAAAAGAGACTGGTCCTGCTGGCATGTTATATATCCGGGGCCAGTGTAGGAAACAAGGTTTAACGGAGATAGCTACTAACTTGTTTATGAGTTCTTGGAGACCCAACACCCAAGCGTCATATAACTGTTACATAGAAAAGTGGAACAAATTTGCAGAACAAAATAAATTGAATCACCAATCAGCATCACCCAATGAAGTATCCAATTTCTTAGCCCATTTATGTAAAGAAGGAGTGGGTTATAGTGCTTTAAACACTGCAAGGAGTGCTCTATCCTCTTATCTGTCATTACAAGGAGAACAAACAATAGGAAACCACCCTGTAGTGCGTAGATTAATGAAAGGAGTGTTTGAAAAAAGACCGTCACTTCCAAAGTATAAAGACACCTGGGACGTTGATCAAGTTTTGAGTTATTTGGATTCATTACCTGACTTGGATAAACTGTCTTTTAAAGACCTTACCCTTCGCACATGTATGTTGTTGGCACTGTTGACTGGACAAAGAGGCCATGTCCTACATACTCTTAAACGTTCAGATATCAGACTGAAAACAGACAGATGTGTTATTGTGTTTTTTGAAAAACAAAAACAGACAAAACCTGGTGTTCACTTGCAACCAGCTGAGATTTATGCTTTTAAAAGCAACCCAAAGCTATGTTTAGTTTCCCATCTTAGGGTGTATCTTGACAACACCAAATCATTTGACACAGGACCGGAGCTTTCTTAGCAGTGAGTCGAGACACGATTTCTAGGTGGGTGAAAACAGTACTTGCTGAAGCTGGTGTTGACACGACAGTTTTCACAGCGCACAGCACCAGAAGTGCAACGACTTCAGCAGCAGAGAAAAGGGGACTGCCCTTAGAAACAATTATGAAAAGTGCAAAGTGAAAGGACCTTTGTGAAGTTTTACAAGAAAGCTGAACAAGTAGGAATGTCATTAAGTCAAACTATTTTAGACCATTTTGTGAAGAAATGACTCTTAAATCGCCTTTGAATTTGTGTTCTGTGAGGATTGTGCATATTATTGTGAATTCACCAGTGATTGTATTTCACACGAGTCTGCCTGAGGAGTTACCATGCAAAAATCCACTTCACACCTTATGGCAGGTAGAGTCGCCTCATTCGAGGTAAGGACAAAATGTCTGTGATTGAAATTAGCAAGGTTTTGTTCACAACCTTGCTTATGTTCTTTTCATGCAAGTCCTCTTAGACATAGCTCTAAAATCTCATTTGTCTCTACCACGTTGTCTGTTACTAACTGAATAATAATTAATAAGTTCAACGAGCCCTCCACTGGAGGGTGCTGTTGAACTGTGGTTATTGGAGGTTAGTAACAGACAAGGGGTAGAGACAAATGAGATGCTGTGCTTGGCGCCAGAGTTCCTGCTTCAGGATTTAGCTATATGCAAGTCCTCTTGACACAGATAGAAAATATAAAGATTATATATAGTGTGGGAAAGAAATATAATGACAATGAAACTGGGAGTGAAAGCTCTACCCCTTGTCTGTTACTAACCTCCAATAACCACAGTTCAACAGCACCCTCCAGTGGAGGGCTCGTTGAACTTATTAATTATAAGACTCCCTCCCACATAAGACCTACTTCTCTGAGACATTGCTCTTCTTTGGACACAGCCTAAGCGACCTCAGATGCTGTGTAATCGAGGTGTTGAAGTCAACAGGTAGCCAGACGAGAAAGAAAAGGGAAAAGGTCTGGCACCATCAACTGAAAACGAACTACCCGTTTGGCCTCAATGTCTGGGACTAAGTTTCCAGCCTCACTCAGACAAACGGACGCTTTTCAACACATCAAGAGAGAGCAAGAAAAGGGAAAACAGACAGAGAGAAAGCCAGAAAGGAGAGATAGATAGATAGATAGATAGAGAGAGAGAGAGAGAGAGAGAGAGAGAGAGAGAGAGAGAGAGAGAGAGAGAGAGAGAGGGAGAGAGAGAGAGAGAGAGAGAGACAGAGACAGAGACAGAGAAAAACAGAGAGTAAGAGAGAGGTGCAGAGGATGATATAGAGACAGAAAGAGAGAAAGACAGGGAGTGAGGTAGATACACAGAGGCAGAGTAGAGAGAGAGCGAGAGAGAGAGAGAGAGAGAGAGAGAGAGAGAGAGAGAGAGAGAGAGAGAGAGAGAGAGAGAGATTTTTTAATATTTTTTTGGGGGGGGGGGAGGGGGGAGGGGGGAGGTGAGTCAATCACCTCAAACTATCAATCAAGTAGTTGATATTATTTTAATTGTTGTGCAACAGGGTCTTCAATTTTAGCTACTAAGTGATGTCAGCAAAGTAATGACCTCACAATAGTTTAACATCATCAGTTTTGACGTCACAATCCATGGATTGACAAAAAGGGCCAGACCCTAGAAATATATTTCGCTCTGCAAATTTTGGTGTTTGTTTGTTTTTATTTAATTACATTGCTCTTCTTTGTCAGTATTAAAATTACCTCCCCTAAAAGACTCCTCGCTTATAAGACCTCATTTGGGATGATATTTGAAGGTCTTCTTCTTCTTCTTCTTCTTCTTCTTTCTTTCTTTCGTTCTTTTGTTCTTTATTCTTCGTCTTCGTCTTCTTCCTTCTCTCTTTCTTTCGTTCTTCTTCTTCTTCTTCTTTTTCTTCTCTTCTTGTTCTTTTTCTTGTTCTTGTTCTTGTTCTTCTTGTTCTTGTTCTTCTTGTTCTTCTTCTTGTTCTTCTTCTTCTTCTTCTTGTTCTTCTTCTTCTTCTTCTTCTTCTTCTTCTTCTTCTTCTTCTTCTTCTTCTTCTTCTTCTTCTTCTTTGTCATCGTCTTTTTCTTCTTCTTCGTCGTTTTGATATTGTTGTTATTACAGCCGCCATCTAAAATTGAATAGGCTGAGACGGTGCAATATTTTTGAGCGCATACTTAGGCCTTCTTCTTGTTCTTCATCTTCTTCTTCTGAGAGAGAGAGGAGGGGGGGGGAGAGGGGGGAGAGAGAGGGATGGGGAGAGAGGGGGGGGGAGGGAGAGAGAGAGAGCGGGAGAGAGGTGAGTACTAAAAGATTTTGTTGTATATTTGCACACACACACACACACACACACACACATGCGCACATGCGCGCGCGCGTGGCACTGAAATGTTCGACACAAATGTGTTCTCTTAGACTTACAACATTGATTTATTACCCCCGTTGTTTATAGCCCCTGAACAATAAATCACAACCCACCGTCTCCACCACCATCAATATCACCCCCCACCCCCCCCACCCCCCCTCTCTCTCTCTTTCTCTTCAAGCATGGTATGATATTTTCCTGCCTATCTTTAATGAACACGCACCGATAATGATTAAACGAGTTAAGTTAACTTCGAAACCCCCGTGGATAACTAAGGAAATTGATGCCGAGATTTTAATCCGTGAGAACTTATTAGCAACAACTGGGAAAGACGATAAATTTAGGAAACAGCGTAATAAGGTTACAACTATGAAACGGACTGCCCAAAATAATTATTTTAGTGAACTTATTAAATCAAAATGGAAAGCAATCAATGAAATTTCATACAAAAAATCAAAGTCTTCCGCTACTGTATGTAATGATCTAACTGCTCAGCTACTAAATGAACATTTTACCTCAATTGTAGAAAGAACCATTAAAATTGACAAAACACAGTCTAACGATATGCATCTGTTAAAACAGTTTTGTAATGATAAAGTTGTCCAATCTAAGCAGACGTTCCCTTTTATTAGTGTGCATGAGGTTTACAAGGAACTATGTAAACTAAAGCAGTCCCGTTCTCATGGATTTGATGGTCTAAACAGCAAAATTTTGATGCATCACCTACATATATAACCTCTGTATAGATAAAAATTGCTTTCCTCAAGCCTTTAAAGAAGCCAAAGTTCTTCCTTTTTAAAAATCTGGAGATCCATCTGATCCCTCAAATTACCGACCCATATCAATATTATTGATACTGTCAAAGCCCCTTGAAAGATATCTCAAACAACACCTTCAGTCTCATTTAAATAAGTATGACTTATTTTATACTAATCAAAATGGTTTCAGGGAAAAGCATTCTTGTCACACAATGCTCACAAGCATTACAGAAGACTGGCACCCTAACATTAACAATGACTTATTCACTGATTCACTTTTTGTCGATTTCGCCAAAGCCTTTGACACGATTGATCACACCCTTCTTTTAAGAAAACTTACTTTGTATGGCCTACATTCCAACTCTGTTAACATGATAGCATCCTTCCTTAACAATGGAACACAGACTGTTTCCCAAGATTTTATAATTCACCCTCTATGCCTATCAAATATGGAGTCCCCCAAGGATCTGTCTTAGGGCCTATCTTATTCTCAATTTATATTAATGATTTACCCCTTCACTTAAAATCTCAATGTGAACTCT
>JAGGCT020003864.1:0-10802 GCA_017654935.2 Phymorhynchus buccinoides
GCGACGGCCGAAGAGCAGGACACGTCTTCCCGACTGAGAGGCGTGCGCTACCGGTGGTCTAGAGGCGAGCTGCCTAAGAGCCAGGAGCAAGGTCTTCCCGACGGTAGGACGTGCATCGACCTGTTGTCTCATCGCTAGCTGCCTAAGAGCAAGTACACTTCGTCCTACTGATGACGGTTCCATATACCTGTTGTCTCATCTTCTAGCTTCCTAAGAGCCAGTATCACTTCGGCCCTACTGAGAGACGGTTCAGATACCGGGGGGCGCAGCTGGGGAGGGGGGGAGGCCAAAGAGAAGGTAGCACTTCTTGCCCTACGGATAGGACGGTTCTCTACCTGTTGTCTCGCTGGGCTGCCGAAGAGCAAGTAGCACTTGCTCCCCTACGGATCGGAACGTTCCAATCTACCGGTGTCTCATCGTCTAGTTCCTAAGAGCCAGTATCATGTCTTCCCTACTGATAGAGGTTTCTCTACTGTGGCTCCTCTGCTAGCTTCCTGAGCCAGTACATGTCTCCCCTACCTATGAATGGACGGTCAATCCTCTACCACCTGTGAACATGTCTCACTCTTTGTAGCTTCCGTAGAGCCAAGTACATCACATTCATCAATGACATACCCTATATGATAAGGAGGGTTCATGCTACCTGTTGTCTCATCTTGTACGCATCTAGAGAGTTACACTTCGCGCCCTACGATGATGGAACGGTTTGCAATGTTCTACCTGTTGTCTCATCTTTTAGCTTCATAAGAGCAAGTAGCATATTTCTCTTCCCATTATATAGATTCTTAATGTACGTGTTCATCTAACCGTGATATGTAACTCATCTTCTCAGCTTCCCTAACGAGCGAAGTAGCACTTCTTTCCCTAATGATAGGACGGTTCCTCTACCTGTTGACCCATCTTTTAGCTTCCTAAGAGCACGTAGCACTGCTTCCCAACTGATAGTACGGTTCTATCTACCTGTTTCCAAAGTCATTTGCTAAGAAGTTCCGAAGGAGCAAACTAGGCAACTTCTTACTTACCCACTGATAGGAGACAGGGTGTCAATGCTACTCTGCATCTTTGTACGTCATAACTTTCATCACTTCATCATAACAGATAGAACCCAGAAGGGTCTATCATTTGTCTACGGGATACCTGAGATAAGGATCGGATCTTGCTGACCTGTATCGTCATCTCTGCGGTATCTTGGCGGCTAGATACGATTTTACAACCTCTTACCTACTGATGGGAGTGCCGTTCATTACTAACACCTTTTTTCCTAATCTTTTTATCTTACCACTGTCAAGTAGCACTTTCTTGGGCCCCATACTGTAATCTGAAAACCTGTTGTACTACCCCTTGTCTAATCCATATCCAGCGTCCAAGTATCAAGTCACCCATTCTCGGGGGCTACTGCATAGGTACGTATTCGCTGTAATCTAACCTCGTTTTCTAGTCTTACTCTATTCTTCACTAATACGCCGTATTCACTCAGGCTACGGGGCACTTCCTTCCCTACTGAGTATATCATCGTAAAACAAAAATGGGGGAGGCAATGTTTAACTGCAATCATTAACTAGAAACCTCCCTACTTAACTAGAAGACATAGATCAGTCGAGGGCTTCTTCACTGTAGCTTTGCGATAGGCATCCCGTTGGTCCACACTTCATCTTAAGTTTCCTGTACGGTAGTGTTGTCTCAACTATCTAGGCTTCCAATAAGAGTCATGATGAGTAGCACTATTCCCTTAGCGTGATGTAGGCCACGGTTTTCATGCTACCAGTTCTGAAATAGCTTTTGTGTAGATACTCTCGTAGGTAGTCTTCAGGGGCGATTACCTAACGAGCAGTAGGCACTTCTTCCCGTACATCGATAGATCATGGATTACATCTAGACTCCGTGTGTCACGGACTCACTCCGTGAGCTGATCTGCTTCTAGTCGTTCCTAAGAGACAACCGACCCAAGTAAGGCCACTTCTGTCAACTACTGATGCGGATGACGTAGATTCAATACTACCCTGTTTGTACTGCGTCTCATCTTCTAGCATGCATCGTCTACGAAGAGCAAGTAGCCACTTCTCGCCCTACTGATATCAGGACGCGTTTCTCACTACCTGGCGGTTATCTTCGGACTTTGTCATAATCATACTAGCTCGTGTCGTAAGCAGCTCAAGTATAGGGCACGGTATCATCTTTTCCCATAGTAGACTGACTAGACGCAGTTCAGTCGACCCAAGAACA
This sequence comes from Phymorhynchus buccinoides, assembly GCA_017654935.2. NCBI lineage: Eukaryota > Metazoa > Mollusca > Gastropoda > Neogastropoda > Raphitomidae > Phymorhynchus > Phymorhynchus buccinoides. Next base: position 2,224 of record JAGGCT020003864.1, read on the forward strand.
ATTCTCATACTTACTGATAGGACGGTTTTGGCATGCCTAAACCTGACTTTGTGTCATCTTCTAGCTAGCTTGCCTAAGAGCCTAGTGGCATTCTTTCCCTAAGGCTGATTAGAACGGTATCATAATTAGCCTGATGTCTCATCTTCTAGTTCCTAAGAGTCAAGTAGCACTTCTTCCCTAGCAGATTGGACTGTTCATCATACTGATTGTTTGTCTCATAGGCGATAGGCTTACCTAAGAATGTCGCACATCCTTGGGGGCCCTAGGCTGGGAGGAACTGCATAAGGACGGTTCATCTACCTGTTTGTCTCATCTTCATAAGCCTGCTAGCCTAAGAGACAATCAGACACTTCTCTTTCCCTACTTGATACGTCCGACTGCCGTTCACTCTGGACTCTCTCGTTAAGATTGCTAATCTTCTAAGCTTCCAAAAGATCGGCCTCAAGTCTCATGCTCCACAGTCACTGACTCCTTCCCCTACTGTCATGATTGGATAGGTCGGTTTTCATCTACCCTGTTGTCCTACATTCCACTCACATACGTATCTTCCTAAGAGCTCAGATACTCTCTCCTCTCTCTCGAACTCTCTATCCCCCCCTCTATCTCTCATTCTCTCTCTCTTGCCCCCTCTCTAGGCTCCAAAGAGCTAACTCTCTAAGGCTCATTGATTTTCCCTAGAAAAACCTGATTAATATTCGGTCATGCTTCCTAGACCCTCTAGAAAGTGCTTATTTCCCTAAGACTGTTCAGCGGATGCCAACACTTCTTCCCTTAGTCTGATGAACGGACGTTATTCATGCTAATGGGTCCTTGTTGTGCGTCCATTCTTCTGAGCTTCCTAGAGACAAGCAATAGTTATACCACTATGTCTTCCTGTTACCTGACGAGGCTTATCATCTAACCTGGTTGTCTCATCTTCTAGCTTCCTGCCTAAAGAGCACAGTAGCACTTTCACTTCCCTATTCTGAATATGCGTACGAGTTTCATCTCACCTGTTGTCTGATCTATCTTCTAGCTTCCCTAAAGAGCCTGAGTCATGCGACATCATCTTCTTCCTGCTACGCTGATAGGAGTTGAGGTTGCTGGCATATACTGTTTCATGAATCTCACATTCCCTGATGTTATCGAGTTGCTGAATGCTTACTTCTATGCCATAAATGAGCTATAGGTCAGCAGGCTGGTTCCTACCTGTTATAGTCTCATCTCAAGAGCTGTATTTTAAGAGCACAGTAGCTACTTCATCCTCCTACCTGACCTGTTCATCGACGAGTTCTCTACCTTGTTGTCATCATCTTCTAGATCTTCCTAGTAGCTTAGTAATCCAGCATTTCCTATCCCCTACTGATAGGATCCGTGTTCATCTACCGATGTTCGTCTCCCATCTTCTTATGTACTTGCAAGATGCTACACAGCTAGCAATAGATCGGCACTTCTTGTCTTTCCCTACTGAGTAGAGACGGTGTTCAGATCTACCTGTAGTGTCTCATCTGTCTTAGCTTCCTACAGTAGGCAGTAGTAGCACTTTCTTCCTTATCGTGAATGGCTAGCGGTTCGTAGTACTGTTCATCTACTGTTTACTTTTGTACCTCATCTTTCTAAGCCTACAGCTGTCCTAAGTTAGATGGCCATTGTTGAGCATCTTCTTCCCCTCAGCTGTGATATGGACGGTTTCATGCTATCCTTTTGTCATCACATACGGTTATCTTCCTAAGAGCCTAGCATTAACTATACAGGAGCGGTTCATTCTACTGTTGTCTGGCATCCTTAGCTTCCTACTCTGACCTGATAAGTATACCACCAAAGTCGTTTCATGCTACTATGCTGTTGTATCCCTCATCTTCTGATGTTCACAAAGCATAGAATACATAGCACTTCTTGCGATCTAATAGGACGGTTATCCTATCCTGTTGATCTCATCTCAGTAGTCTATCTAGTATGCAAGGAGCACGTTGCACTCTCTACCCTATCTTGATGCGGGGCCTTTTCTGTTCTAATACTACCTGTTGTGTCACTATCATATTCTATTAGCTTCCTAAAGTACGAGCATAGCTAAAGCACATTTGTCTTACCCTACGCTGACTTAGGACGGTTTCATCTACCTGTTGATCTCTGAATCTATTATACGCTTCCTAGATCACTAGTATCTACTTCTTTCCTGACTTAAGTCCTACTCTAGCTGTCCTAGAGGTCTTCTCATATTACTAAGATCACGTACATCCAATATGTAATGTTCCATGCTCCCAGTATGTCTCTTCTATCTACTGATGGAGTACGTTGCATCTCGTGTCCTAGTTGTTACTCATCTTTAATCTCCTTCATGCATTATGTGCACCAGTAGCTCACTCTCTATCCCTACTGATTACAGGACGGTTACACTCTACATCCGATGTTGTACTCATCTTCCTAGAACTTCCCTCAAGAGACCAATAGTACTCACAGTATTCGCACCCCTACTGTAGAGACGGGTCTCATTAGCTACCTGGTTTGTCTCAATCTTCCTAGGCTTCCTAACAGAGCAAGTCAGCTTACTAGATCTCCGCTACTGATAGGTACCTGCTTCATCTACTTCTCGATCTTCTACGTCATTCTTCTAGCTTATAAGAGCAAGTATCACTTCTTCGCTACTTATACTGGACGGCGTTCATCCACCTCGTTATGTCTAACCTTTAGCCTTCCTATAGCAAGTAGCACTTGTTCCCTACTCATGCTTTCTATCTTCCTTGTCTCATATAGTAGCATTGGACCCGTGATTCTTCTCCTATCTCATAAGAGATAGGTTACTGGTTCTTACATGTTTGTCTCGTACCTCTCTAGCTTCCCTAAAGAGACTGTCTTAAGCTTACTCGACCATTCTGACGTATCCTACACTTGTTCATCTAGGCATACTGAATTAATCTTCTAGGATTTTACAAAGGAGCAAAGTACTGCATCTTTCTTCGATAACTAACTGATAATTCAGGATCTGGTTCATATAGCCACTAATTCTACTCATCTTCTAGTATGCTCTGATCTCAATATACCACTTCTTGCCCTATGAGATGAGTAGGATCAGGCTCAGACTACTGTTTGTCTGCATCTCTTACGGCTTGGCTCCTAATGACAGCACAGTAAGCACTTCTTATCTCCTACTCGATTAGGACTGGTTCCAACTACATGTTCGTATTCTCATAATTTTCTACAGCTGTGATCCTATGAGGCAAAGTAGGCACATTCTTGTTGTCCCATACGTGATTTAGCACGTTTCAGATCTACTCCAGTAGTGCATCATACGCAATCTACTTCCTAAGAGCCTAGCGTAGTTCACTTCAGGTTCTCCTACTAGTTCTATTGACTTCATCTCTACTATCAGCAAGCTTTCCTATGAAACTCCTGGAAGAGAGCAATAGTAGTTACTCTAATCGCTTGTCTGCATTAATGCACGGCTACAGATAATGTTGGTTTCAACTCTCGCTTCCTAAGGATGTGGGCGTTCACTTCTTCTATCTATCTAGCAACGGTTGTCTAAGTCATACAGTTGTCTCAGGCTAACTAGTTAGGATGCTGCAGCCATTTACAGCACCTTTCTTCACATACTGGATAGGACCAGTTTCAGCTATCCCTATTGTACTCATCTTCAGCGTAGCTTCCTACTAAGAGCAAAACGGCACTTCTTCCCTGACCTGATTAGGTATCGGTTAATCAGTGCACTCTGTTTCATTCTGTTGATTCTCATCTTCCTAGCTCTATGCTACACAGATGCTCCCAGTAGCGCGGACTTCTACTCAGGATTTCAAGCTCATCCTCTAAGTATCTATCTACCTGAGGTCTCTGCTGAACTTGCTACCTGAGGTTGCACTTCTAGGGCCAGACAAGAGATTCTTCTAGAAGCTGATATGCGTCAGGCCATAACTAGCCATTCAGTATCACTATACTCATCTAGCACCACGGCAAGAGTCACACATATAGCGCATCAGTCATACAGCACAGTATTCTTGCCTAAACTGATAGCGACGGTTTCCCATTATATCCTGTTGACGTCTTCTATACTCATATCTAGGCTTCACTAAAGCCAAGTATCATGGCTACTCATAAGACAGGTATCTTCACTAAGTTGCTCATCTCATTTTATTGACTAGCTGATAGGACTAAGTTTCACTTCTTACGCCCCTAGCAACTGATAGGACGTTTCATCACACCTACCATTTAGATGCATCATCCTAAGTACGACCAGCGTCAATTCCCTATCTGAGGGCAAGTAGACAGTTATCACCTAACTAGATTATACATCAGCCATAGCATGCTATCCTACATGATATCACGGTTCTACTATCCATTGTTTCTCCGCATGCTTCTCAGCTTCCTAATGAGGCTAAGTACTCATCTACAACTCACACTAAGCTGATACTGGGGTACTAAGTTACATGCTACCCGCTACTGTCTACACATCTAGCTATCCTATAACGACATCTAGTATTGCAGACTTACATCGCTGAGAGAGGGGAGAATAAGCAGACCCGGTTAGGTACTGTAGTCTCATCTTCTAGCTACTGATAGGAAGTATCATTGCATCCTGACATTGTAGGACGAATACTCTACCTGTTGTGTCATCTGCTATCTTGGAAAGAGCAGAGCTATCACATTCTTCCCTACTGATTGGACGTATCATCTACTGTTGAAGGATATTCTAACTTCCTAAGACATCATACATCAATTCTTCACCTCTGATAGGACGGATGAGACTCAAGTCATCTCAGACTATAGCTTAGGAGCTAGAGAAGAGTCTAAGCTATCTTTCTGGTCTATATGACTGAATAGCTTCCTAAGAGCTAAAGTAGCACAGACACTCTACTGACAGTGGCAGACATCTACCTGTTTGATGTCACTCTTAGTCATTTACGAGAAGTCGAAATTGAAGAAGTATAGCACCTCTACACTACCTGAGAGACAAGATCACTTCTAGCTGTTGTCCCAACTTTTAAGCTATCACTACATCACGGAGCGAGTCACATGACAGTAGTAGGAAATGAGCTTCATGCGCACACTATCCTCCAGGAACTCGCAAGCGACTTACGACCTGTTTATAGAAGGCAGCAACGTAGACAGCACTCATCTTACACGCGACTGAGTGAGGACTGGATGTACAGCTACCTGTCTAGTAGCGACAGTTCATCTTAGCATGCATCACACATTCGTGTGAGAGAAGACAAGATAGAGGACACATGATACGATCACTACGAAGATACGACGCACAGATGTTCAGAGCATGTTACCTGAAGACTTCGTACATTGTAAACTGAGTACAGCCGATCACCAACAGAGCGAGAAAGTAGTCAAGATAGTCTCGCAACTAGCTAGATAAAGCACGGACATTCACACGTGTACGAGTAAGACTATAGATCTAGGATGCTATTAGCTAGACACGCACACACGAGCGGAGAGAAAGAGTAGCCATAGCTCTAACAGACGACAGTACTACGACACTAGGACGAGAAAGACAGAGATATCGGAAAGTCTAGCACATGTGATAACATCACGTGCATATTCAGATGAATGAAAGATTACGGTAAAGAGACAGACACGTACACAGACGACTTCGCACGACATATGTATCAGAGTAGGGCATGAAAGTAGGACAGAGCTACTACATCGACACTGTGTGATCTATAAATTCTGACAGAAGAGATCGCGCTACTAGACTAATAGTATCGTGAAGAGAGCGACAAGACATGCAAGCGAGATACTTGTCTCATCTACTGACGGTATGACAATGAGCTAGGTAGCCACTTATGTCCATTTAAACCTCGTAGTGGGGGGACGGGTTTTATGACATAGACCTGTTTGTCTTCTAGACAGAGAGCGAGAGTAAGACTCACTACGACTGGCACAGCACGTCACGGACATACCGGACGGTTGGATTGAGTATCGAGGGGTTACTGTGGGGGACGGGGTTTTCATCTTGATGTTGTCTGATCTTTTAGCGAGCCGAGAGCAAGTCCGAATTCTTCGAGACGCTACTGATGAGGGGGGGCAAAAACGGTTCATTTTACATGTTTCCGTTCCGAACATACGATCTTATGTATCATCAAGACCCAGTTAGGCACTTTCTGCCTACTGGACTGAAGTGGATTCTACCGCCTAGACAGCACACGAGAGGTAGAGTCATACCTGTTGTCTCATCTTGAGTAGACTTCTTGAGAGCAGAGTGACCGAAGAACCTGATACCGCTATGATGAGGGGACGGGTAAGGTTACAGCTAGTTCGTCTCGATAGAATTCGTATGCTTGAGTACTAGAGCGCAGAGTATGCATGTAGACTTCTAGTACCGCTACTGAGAGATAGGACAGAGATTGATGTAGCAGAGTGCTTTGCATCATCCTGTAGCTACCTGAAGCGAGGCGAGACGGAGTGATCCAATTGAGCTTACCTAGATGAGAGTAGGAGCAGATCAGAGTTGACCTCAGCCTAGTGACGGGTCGTCAGTAGCTAATTTGAGCCTTCCTCCCCGAGCATTGTAGAGCATTCCCCGCATACGAGATGAGAGTAGGACGGTATCATCGACCTGTAGATGTCGTCGATCTTCTAGACTTCCTAAGATCAAGTAGCACTTCTTCCCTACTGATAGGAAGGTTCATCTACCTGTTGTCTCATCTTCTAGCTTCCTAAGAGCAAGTAGCACTTCTTCCCTACTGATAGGACGGTTCATTTACCTGTTGTCTCATCTTGTATCTTCCTAAGATCAAGTAGCACTTCTCCCCTACAGATAGGACGGTTCATATACCTGTTGTCTCATATTCTAGCTTCCTAAGAGCAAGTAGCACTTCTTCCCTACTGATGGACGGTTCATCTACCTGTTGTCTCATCTTCTAGATTCCTAAGAGCAAGTAGCACTTCTTCTCTACTGATAGGACGGTTCATCTACCTTTTGTGTCATCTTCTATCTTCCTAAGATCAAGTAGCACTTCTTCCCTACTGATAGTACGGTTCATCTACCTGTTGTCCCATCTGTCTCGCTTCCAAAGAGCCAGTAGCACTTCTTCCCTACTTATAGGACGGTTCATCTACCTGTGGTCTCATCTTCTAGCTTCCTAAGAGCAAGTAGCACTTCTTCCCTACTGATAGGACGGTTCATCTACCTGTTGTCTCATTCTTCTATCTTCCTAAGAGCCAGTAGCACTTCTTCACTACTGATAGGACGGTTCATATACCTGTTGTCTCATCTTCTAGCTTCCTAAGAGCAAGTATCACCTTGTATCACTTCTTCCCTACTGATAGGACGTTTCATCTACCTGTTGTCTCATCTTCTCGCTTCCTAAGAGCAAGCGGTAGCACTTCTTCCTCTACTGATAGGACGGTTCATATACTTGTTTGTCTCATCTTCTAGCTTCCTAAGAGCAAGTATCACTTCTACCCTACTGATAGGACGGTTCATCTACCTGTTGTCTCATCATTTAGCTTCATAAGAGCAAGTAGCACTTCTTCCTTAATGATAGGACGGTTCATCTACCTGTTGTCTCATCTTCTAGCTTCCTAAGAGCAAGTAGCACTTCTTCCCTACTGATAGGAAGGTTCATCTACCTGTTGTCTCATCTTCTAGCTTCCTAAGTGCAAGTAGCACTTCTTCCCTACTGATAGGACGGTTGCATATACTCTTGTTTTTCTCATCTCTACTGGTCTTCATCCGCACTCAAGTAAAGTGTCCTTTCTAGCAATGATGTAAAATGTTGGAACCCATGTATCAACTTGCAATATTGTTCTTAGCTGTTTACTTTTGAAAGAATCTTTTCTTCATATTGTCCCAGAATTCTTTTTTGAGATTTCACTGTCACAACAAGCCTTCTAGTAATCTTTGTTTGTCTGTTTCCTCTCACTTTAATACATTCTTATACTCCCGTCTAGCTATTACACACTCGCTCATCGCTTAGTATTATTTCCTTTTTCTGCTTATATTTCAGTGAACGACTATAGACATTCGGGCAATCGTTCGGGGGACACATTTTGTTTACTAGATTGGCACTCTAATCATACCAGTTATCTGGTCATTCCTTTCTTGGTTAAATGAACACACTTTTCATGATTCAGCACTCTCTCAACACAATCATTAACAAGAAAGGGATTCATTAACATTAGCATCAATCAAACAATAGCTACATCATTTCTCGAATGTATGTCATCACTACACACATATAGAATACAGTTCCGCAAACTCTCCTTACACACTAGTTTATATGCCACCTCATCGATCCTTTACATCAACTCCACATTCGTTCCCACACTGAAAAACAAACGTAATGATATAGGTACCATGGTCAGAGTCATACGATCAATAATTGATAACTCACTTGAGTCATACAAATTAAAAAAGATCACGAGAAAATAAAAATAGTCCGTGACACTGCTTCCATTATCGATATAAAGTGTAGCAACCTCAGGGTCGCCTTACACACACCATTTCAAAACTACCAAATCTAACGCAGTCAACACATGTTTAATAGAAGTTCCCATAGCTATTCAGAGTATGGTCGTTCGACTGACGATACAAGATATAAAAGAAATTACATTTGTTTGGCAGAGTATTTATTACAGAATAATCCTGAGAACCA
>JAGGCT020003865.1:0-10787 GCA_017654935.2 Phymorhynchus buccinoides
TGAGTTTTCCTTCATCAAAGAGAAAGAAGAAGATCATTAACAAACTTTACTAAAAGCCAGTTTCAGTATGTGACCTGGTCTGTAAGCTGACTGAAAAGGACTGAAATAAATCATTTAGAAAAATTGAGATGACCAGAAAACTGTGAGAGAACAATCTTTTCCATGATCTTTGACAAACAAGATGATTTGAGACAGGTCTGAAAAACTTTTTAAATTCATTGTGTGGTCTAGTAGTGAGGGTTTTGTGAGTAGAGGTTTGAAAATGGCAGTTAGTTTTGTAGACATTAGGAAAGAGACCAGAAGACAGCGAATCATTGATTATTTGGGTTAGACAGGTAAACAAAACATCCAAACATTCATAAAGCAGAGAAAGTGGGAATGGGGTCAAGGTCCACATGTTTTTGGGTGGAGGACTTTTCAAGATCTTCAACACTCTTCTTCGGGACAGTGAGAGTAAGCGAGAGAGGTGAATTGCCAGTGAAAGGTTTGCCTAGTTGTGAGAAGTCTTTCGCTGTATCAAGTTCATTTCTGATTGCTTCAACTTCTTGCAAGGAAATCAGAAAAGATGTAGGCAGAGTGGAAGGAGGATAGATAGTGGGCAGTGGGCAGATTCTGTGCGAGCAGACAAAGGGTTAAGTAATAGGATTTAGAGTTCTTTCGGATTTGGACTCAGAAGATCTTGCTAGGTAAAAAAAGAAATCTTAGCTTTGCCAACAAGAAAAGAAAAAACAAGTCTTAGCTTTAGTGTGAATTGTTTGAGAACAGTCAGTCCACCCTTCCTGCCTCGTCCACTTTTGGCTCCCGTGACCTTGACTTTTGACCGAACGACCTTATTTTAAAAATATTAACTAACCTTAACCACCCATAACATGTGCGCGGGTACATTTGACGTGCGGCAGCATTTTTAGCGTTTTGTCGCGGTGCATGATTTTGTAGTTATTTTGCATTTTCTATGACGCGGTGTCGTCATTTGATTATTATGGATTGTTTGATTGTTGTCGCCATCATAAATTGTAAAGGCGCTACACCAAGATTGCTTACGTGAAGAATACACAGCGCAATTTTTTTTTTTAAAGGACCACCAGCCTTGATGGGGCTGGCTTAGAAACAAGTTTCAGACCAATATAGATCTCATTACCATGATCATTATATCATCACAATATCTAATTTGATTTCAGGAAGAGTTCGTCAACACTAACTTTAACCACTGCACGCGCTTCTGGAGGAATACAAGGGCGCCGTTCGAGGACACCGGTTCTGCCGTGTACAAAGAAGGCTCAGCTGATCAGCGCCCAGCAGCATCTCATCCCCTGTGTTGGCCAGCACAGCGTGGGATGTGAAAAACTGAAGAAAGAAAGGTCAAGTTATAAAATTATTGAGAGACTAATCATCACCCAACGGTCATCAACATCATCCTGTCATCGTCTCATCATCATCCACCATCATCTCATCCTTCCAATCCGGCACTCGTAGTCTTTTGGCACACATAAAGATCATTATAGAGAAAGCAAGCTAACCAACGAACATGCACAACGCTACCTTTAGGGCCACACCTAATTATGTCACTTACTCACACTCCATCTCCACCTCTCGCACACACACACCAACACCACACACACACACACACACACAGACACACCAACAACAACAAAACACACACAAAAAAACACACGCGCGCGCGCGCGTACATGCACACACACGCACACACTTCTAGTCTATGTAAGCTTACAAAAGTCCTCATACTCACAAATGTTTCACTTTCTCTTTCCATGTAATTGTGTGTATGCTGGACGGGCATTTTTCAATTAAATAAACATTGAAACCACTGCTTTCTTTTCTCCACCCCTCCCCTATCTCGCTCGCTTACAAAGTGCCTCTTTCGCGCGTTCTCTCATTAAGGCCCTACACTTCTCTTTCAACAGAAGGAGTGGACGACCGCTCCACCTGGGCCAGGGCCTTAGTTCAAAGTAACCGCTGTTGGAGTAACAGTTCCTTCATCCGGGGCCTGGCCGACACGCGCTCTGACAGCGAGAAAGAGGCTAAATCTGTGCGTGGCCGAGAGAGAGAGATGTAATCAGTCGTCTGGAGAAAGCTAAGAGAGGAAGAAGAAAAAGGATAGTGGCCCCCCCCCGCCCAGGATCCCAAGGGAGTTCACAGATATTGACAAAATTCTAGGTTAACGTGTTTGCTCGGCGAAAATTTAAAGCACACACCCAATCCCAAAGCAAAGGAAAGAAAAAAGAACAGAAGTGGATTTAGGATGCGCTTCATCGAGTTGCATGTTTGCTGGAGTGCCCTTATCCAGTTTATGATTTGTTTCCTTTGAAGCCAGAAAAGAGAAAAAGATAGAACAGTAGCAAACAGTCGTAAATTAAATGGGCTGTAGGATATAGTCAAAATAGCTATATACCGATCGCCAAACATGAGAAAGACATTAAGGCCCAGCCGAGCTACTGCACCAAAACACTCATTGGAACATCTAATTATAGCATTAACTCCTTGTTCTTTAGATCTCATTCATTATCATTTACATTTCATTAATGCGTTTAACTCAGTGTAAAATGCGCGTGAGTTTTTTTTTGTGCAAGAATACATAATGAATATCATTAGGTCCGTGCATTCAAACATAATTAATATCATTAGAATGTATTTACAGTTTGTCAACACCAACACGATATTTACAGCTGTTATCTATTTTTGTTGGTAATCATTAGCTTCTGAAGTTTTTATGTACAAAAGTCGACTAGATTTCCACCTGAGCGTTCGTGGCGCTTTTGTTATGAAGAAAGCCAAAAGATCTTGTCTTGCTTACTCACACGTCAGCACCACTTTTACGTCATCAAACAAAAAATGCGTCATTGGGTGATGACAATTTTCTGGGCGACAAAAGTAGGGGATATCAGGGCTTGTCAGACCCCGCGACAGGTTCCTCATTTCATTTTTATTGCTAAGTGTTTTGCTGTATAATTATTTTGATCTTGTGAAAGCCTCATGCTGTCCTCCTGCCGTGTCCTGTGTAAGATTGGAAAGTGTCCATTAATTTGAGAAAAGTTGAGAGCAAAAAAGTCTAATTTTTGCTATTATTTGTAACGAATTAATCTCAATCAACTGAATTTTCTATAAACGTATGTTGTCGACATATCCATACATTTACTCAACAAGTGGTCTAAAAATGAGCTTCTACTTCAGTTTGCTTACCTTTTATGGCGAGAAAAGCTCAAAAGTAGGCGGACCAGCTCCTTTCTCCCCTATTTTCAATGCAGTAAGTTTACTTTATTTTCCACCCCGAAACTGATCCGTGTTCATATGGTCTTAATCTGTGCAATAAGAGTTTTAAACACTAAATATCATTCGGGACATGACAATTGCTATTACGAAGATTTGTTCATTTGTCGTTCATTTGCAATAGCTCTCAACCTTGTAAACTGTGGACTACATTCTTTGTGGATTAATGGATTTTGCAATGTTGGTGCAGCCGGTTGCTATGATTCAGATCTACATGGAGGCGCATCTCGCATCTTCAATGCATTGTGATTTTCTGCTGTTTTTTTTTATATAAATGGTAAGATCGGTATATATACGTTATTTGGATTTGGGCATGGTACATGACTTTTGTGATGTCTCGACACCGTGTTCTTTAGCATACTCGAGCTGAAGCTCTCGTATGCTAAAGAACAAGGTCTCGACATCACAAAAGTCATGTACCATGCCCAAATCCAAATAACTTATAATATGGTACTATGTTTTCAGCTTCCTTCACAATTTGTCTTTGTACGTACCTTTGGTAGGGCTTTATATAAGCTATTCTTGTTGTCCTATCTCATTATTGTACTAATTTGTGATATTCAATAAATATACCATTTGAACCAAAGAACCGGTATTATAGTTAATGTATTTGCTCGGAAACGTAATGGTCTCAATGCACGTGAACATTTTCCCACTTTCCCTATGGCAACACGGCTATCGGCCAGTCATAATATGACTTGAACATCACTGTGTTGCCATGGGGAAAGAGTGAAAAATGTTCACGTGTACAGAGACCTTAAGTTTTTTAGAAAAGAGAAGAAAACGAAAATTGGGTATCTCTGTTTTTGGTTCTTTTCATGTTAAAGAAATTGTTAATATTCCCTCAGAAATCATTTTTATGAGATGAACAAAGTATCTCACATTTCTATTTCTATCTTGTTGGTCTACAACTGCAAAATAATGTAAATGATTTCACATTTGGATTTGGATACTGGATTTGCCGTTATTGCTGGTGTATCAATATTCCAATGATCTTGCTATCGTCAGGCCAAAAAAACACTTGCACTAAACACATGTTTGGTATCAAGTTTTCGGATACAGATGCTGAATTTGACGACCTTGTATTTTGTTGTTAGAATAGTTTCTAAAATGTGTTTCTGATATTGTTGTGACCTGGGACACGAAACGTGTTACAAGATGCATTTGTCATGTATGTGTACACGCTCAAATGTAGATGTGTGTACGTATTATATGCGCGTGCATATATTTGTGTATCACTATCTTTGTGCTTTAATTTTGATATACATATTTCAGTTACAATATTTGTGGCTTGCGATTAGCATAAACAATCCGTTTTGCTAGTGTGCTTTTGTTTGCATTTGTTTTGTACTTCTTAGTTCTAGTACTTTTGTTTATTTGTTTTTGAAATATACAGATTTGACCAAAAGGGCTCGTTTATTGTTTTAATTGTAAAGTTTGTTTGAACTAACCTAGATTTCTTTAACCCACACAAACAGTTACAGTGACTGACATCGAATTTGCTGCTACTTTGTCTTAGTCAGCGTGGAACATTAAGTAACTTTTTGTTGTAATGGAAGTTCACTGGATAACCTATACTTTTGAGTCAACAATATTAACATTATTAATTGTCAGATTTCAAACCGCGTTTTTGCAAAACACTCGCAACAACAAAACAACAGCAACACAAACACACACGCACGCTAACACACACGCGCACGCGCGCGCGCGCACGCACACAATACATACGCACATACTTTTTATCTGCCACAAACACACACATACACACACACGCGCATACGCACATGCACACACACACACACACACGCACACGCACGCACAGCACACACGCACACACACGCACACGCACGCACGCACGCACGCACGCACGCACACACGCACACACAAACACACACACACACACACACACAACACACACACACTCAACTGACCAGCCATAAAGGAAGAAGAGACAGGGACACATAATAATGGCGAATTAGGCGAGACATACAGACACACCAGAGATAGAGGAAGAAGACACAGGGACACATAATAATGGCGAATTAGGCGAGACATACGGACACATCAGAGATAGAGGAAGAAGAGACAGGGACACATAATAACAGCGAATTAGGCGAGACATACAGACACACCAGAGATAGAGGAAGAAGAGACAGGGACACATAATAACAGCGAATTAGGCGAGACATACGGACACACCAGAGATAGAGGAAGAAGAGACAGGGACACATAATAACAGCAAATTAGGCGAGACATACGGACGGCTGAGCGCTGCTCGTGTAGCAAACATAGTTCATCAGTTTGTGAAAAACAATTATTTTCACATTTTATTGCGCAGTGATTGCCTACTTATCATGCACAATGTCGAAAATGACAGGTTCAGTGGTTTTGCACAAACTGAAGAAAATCACTTCCGGTTCTCGAAATACTGCTGCGAAAGAAATTTTTAAACTGGATCAGCAGACAAGTACTGCTCTAATATAACGGCTTGATGGGGATGCCATAAAAATAGACATAAGTTTCGTCTTTTGTGATCACATCACAGAAGGACTTGGAGTCGCATGGCCCATTAATGGGGAGATAATTTAGTGAACATTTTACCCACCGTCTTTTCATGTTTTTGACAGTAGGGTATATCTCTTCTGGGTCAGTTTTCAGGGCAAAGATTTGTCGCAGAATTCTGGCAATTTGCCAAATAATAGGGTACATTGTAGGCTTACTTTTGATACCCGTACACCCTGTGCTTCCCATACCACACCAAAACCATATTGATATAAAACATTTCGAACACGACAGGCCCATCCATTGCCACAAGTCGTAGCCAGGATTTGATGCATCTGAAAACCCAAACTTTCATGCAGAAAAAAGCAGTTAACTGAAAACCCAAACTTTCATAAAAAAAAGTTTTTCATCACAGATTTTGCACTTAAATGTATTAAAAATGCTTCTGTTCAGGTACAAATACAGCCAAAAAAATCCACCACCCATGACATGCCCACATAGGCTATAAACATTCCATCAATGCAAAAACAATTGACATTCAAGATTAGATAAAAACATGAGTTGATCGCCATCATAAAAAATGCTGAATAAAATATCACCCGCGAAAAAATCATCACAGCAATGCTTTATCGATAAGTTTATGAATGTGAAGATTTTGTTGACATCACAAAAATACAAATGATACCATGAGATAGAACATTAATATGAGACCTATTTTGGAATTTGTCATTATTTTTCAATTACCCAAACCGCTGGGCAAAGCAAAATGTCCACCATTGATCCCAAGCTGAGAGAATCTCTTTCAATCTGAATTGTTTTGCCTATGAATTTGTATGCTTATGCTCAAGGAAGGACATTAAAATGAAGGTATCACACGTTGGTAAATTGCTTTAAGACATTCCTCTGTTAAAAACAGCAGTCCACATCTGGTTCATGGATTTCTGATTTCATAGACTGACGGTAGAAGAAAATGACCGTTAAAATTGTTAAGGGATCGTTTAACTGGACAATTGTCCAATGTGGCGGTACCATAGCCGATGAGGTTTAACCGAGGCATGGTTACCGCTACACCTATCTATATTGTTAAAAACTCGGGACTTTACTGGTGTTGCACTGCCTCCGGGCATTGCAGCCAGGATTGTTCCCAACATCTTTGTATTTACAAATGTCCCATATGTGTCTATGACCGAGAGGACGTAAAAACTCATTTTCACCTGGATCGTTTAACTGTCAAATCCGCAGCCAGTGTCAAATTTCTAGCTGACAATGTTTTTTGAGTAAGTAGGCCTATTGGCGAGATAAAGAATGCTCATTCGTCGAGCGACGCGGGAACACCTAAGTCTAAGTCAGTAAGATAAATAATACAACAGGCATTTAATCGTGAAGCAGTGATAGAATCTTACATGAATACCCGGATCTTCATAACCGTTCTGACCATTGAGTCAGCTTACTAAAGGTAGGTAGGGTTGAATAATGCACCCAAACACTACAACGCTTCAAGTGGATAGACGTCAGCTGGCATCTGGGACATTGCGACTGATAATGAAATATCAGCATGTCAGTGTGATCCAGAAACTAAGTAACCAATCATCGTTGGATGTTTCAAGATGAGACCCCTTCAGAAAAATTCCACAGGAAACGGATTACTGAAAACCCCAATCAAAAGTTGTCATTTGGTCAAATGTTATTCACCCCCGTTCCTTCCTTACCAGTCGCACAACAATTGCATGCAAAAAAGTGAATGGCGCGCCTCTGGCTGCGACGCGCTCTCCAGGTGGGAGCAACCCAAATTTCACAGACGCCTCTGTGATTATAAAGTACCAAATACTAAACATTTAGTCGTTATGTTTCGTCTCTAACGATTGTCATATGGTCCGGATTCCTTACTACACAGAGTAAATCCATCTCTGCAAATTGAATATAAACACCTGTTTACCCAAAGGCGCTTTGGACATGTCATCTGTGGACATGACAAAGCAAGTGACCACACTGCTGCAACTACTTTGGATATTCTGCAAAAACACAGAGTTCGAATGGTCTCACTCACACTTATTTCTCAGATTTAACCCCTTGTGACTGTATCCTATCATCTTTTGCCGAGGGCTCTATTTTGACATACCTCGGTCGACCTAGTCTGGCACCATAAGCGTTTGCTTTGAAAGGATGATTAAAAGTCTGTGTGCTTAGGAAGGATATCTAAAAAAATGTAGAGTGGCCAGGAAAAAGTGCACTCCCTCTCAGTTCTTATTGAGAGCCCCTCGTATAACATCACACGAAAAATGTATATTGCTAGTCAACAAGTAAATTCATAATTTCGTCTTTGACAAAATGGAAGAGGAACAAAATACATGTTGCCACAATTAGTTTCTTTGTTAACCAAAGACGAGCATAAGAAATCAACAGTGGAAAACAATCACAGGAACGCTTTTATAAAATCACCAGAAATTTGATATTGCTGGGCAGCAAGTTAGATTTATTAACTGGAAAAAAGATCACAGCAACGCTTTTATAAAATCACCAGAAATTTGATATTGCTGGGCAGCAAGTTAGATTTATTAACTGGAAAAAAGATCACTGCAACGCTTTTATAAAATCACCAGAAATGTGATACTGCTGGGCAACAAGTTAGATTTATTAAACTCTCTCTCTCTCTCTCTCTCTCTCTCTCTCTCTCTCTCTCTCTCTCTCTCTCTCTCTCTCTCTCTCTCTCTCTCTCTCTCTCTCTCTCTCTCTCTCTCTCTCTCTCTCTCTCTCTCTCTCTCTCTCATTCATTCATTCTCTCTCTCATACTTTGTGCATATTGCTCACCCCTGGACAGGTGAGAGGGGAACAAGTGGGGTCGATGGACAATGCCCTACATGGATATGCTGTGGATCAGTAAAATAAAGTCTTTCCGTTCCACAGAGTAGGCACGTGACACAGCATGATGGCTGAAGCCACCGTGTACATGATTAATATAGGCACTTCCGCCTTGGCTTAATTAAGGATGTGACAAACCTATTGACATAGGCTAGAACACCAAGGCTACATCAAAATGTTGTTACGCTATGCATAGTTATGCGGGGATTGTCTTTAGCCGTGACAAGCTCCTTGCATAACATCATCAGCCTGAAAAACATCCCTCGGAGACGGAGTGTGGCTGATCACGTGGCCGGGTAGTAAATAACTAGTGTCACGCACGCAGTGTTCTCATCCGTAGCTGAAGCACTTGTACCATAGTGTCCAAGTGCTTCCGGTGTTGGGATGATCCCTGGAGTCTTTTCGCCAGGGTAAGCCAACAACAAGAACAACAACAGCAACAACAATGTAGGCAGGGTGGAATGCCTCGCGTAGAATACTGTAAACTCTGTGGGAAGAGTGAGATGACAATGGACTCCGTGCATCTGGATCCTGGCTCCTTTTCCTTTGCCACATTAATGATTTGCCTGATGCAGTGAAATCGAGAGTACGCCTCTTTGCAGATGATTGCCTTCTGTACCGTCAGATCCAGACAGAGGATGATCACAGAGCACTGCAAGTGGACCTGACACACCTTGAGGCCTGGGCAGAGAGGTGGGGGATGAGATTCAACCCGTCAAAATGCTACATACTAAGCATTCGCAATACTTCAAGCCACTACTATCAACTTGGCAATCACATCCTCCAACAAGTTGACTCAAATCCCTACCTTGGAGTCCAGATAGAAGACAACTTGTCATGGTCGGAACACATCAACAGAATCGCAAAACGAGCAAACGCCAGACTTGCGCTCCTGAGGAGGAACCTACAATTTTGTCCAGAGGAATGCAGAAAGGCGGCGTATGCCTACCTTGTGCGATCTGTCCTGGAGTATAGCTCCATTATATGGGAGCCTCACCTTCAAAAGGATATCGACAAGCTGGAGGGAATACAGCACCGTGTTGCCTGATTCGTCAAACAGGACTACTCCTCACGAAGTCCAGGCTGCGTTGCCCAAATGCTACAAGATCTGCATCTGCCAACACTCCAGGAGAGACGGAAACACCAGCGTCTGTCTTTCTTATATAAGATCACAAATGGCCATTTTCCAGCAGTCAAGGCAGAAGACTATATGACACCAGTCAGAAACAAGAGACTCATTAGGCCGAGATCATCAAAGGAGAGCCAATCTCAGAACACCATCACACAATTCTCAAGAAACAACTCTAGCTGTTACAACATCCTGTTCAGCAATACGGAGGTCTATAGGCAAAGCTTCTTTCCAAGACTGTAAGGGAGTGGAATTGCCTTAACGAAGAGACTGTGAAGGCTGAGACGACCCAAGCTTCTAAAGATTTTTTTAAAATTATTATTATTATTATTATTAATGTTTTTTCTTGTATTACTTTTTTTATTAAATTTTTATGCTCTCCCTGGTTGGTTTCAAATGCTAGAAGTGGTTACTGCCAACGTACCGACTACAGACAGACAGAAGCTGTGTCATAGAGTAAACGGTCCCAGTCTGCAAATCAATCATAAACAACACGAAATAATGTCAGAGTCTGCTCTTTTTGACGTGGCGTGGGTGATTAACAACCATAAAGGCCTAAATATATACACAAAGAACTCAAACAACAAACATATAGTACAAGTTCTTGACTTGGTAAGACAGCCTTCGATTCAGACATAATTGGGCGTTGTTTAAGCAATTAAGTTTACAATGGGGTGAGCACCATTATATTCGTGTACAGTCTGTACTGGTCACGTTTTATTTATTTCGTTAGTTACTTAGTCTATTATAGTCCCGTCAACAGCTATGGTTATCTCAGGACTGTCACCGCGTAAAGTTCGACCACGTATTATAGCAAAACACAAATCCATGAATCTTAACAACGAACAAAAACCTAAAAAACATAACAACATATAGTACAATTCATAACATAACACTTTTCATCATACACACACCGCGCGCTTGCGCGCGCGCCCGCGTGCGCACGCACGCACGCATGCACACACACATCGCCACCACACACACACACACACACACGCACACACACACAGCC
>JAGGCT020003866.1:0-10784 GCA_017654935.2 Phymorhynchus buccinoides
TTAGTAAAAAGGGAGTTAATTACGAGAAGTCCCTTCCCCTTATTCATTTCACTATATCCTCTCTCTTAGACTCACTATTTCACATTGGCATGCACGTAATGTTCTCATCCCTAGCCATAGTGTTCAAGTGCTTTGGATCTTCTTCTTCTTCTTCTTCTTTTTCTTCTTCTTCTTCTTCTTTTCTGGAGGGCCCACGGTCAATGAGCTGACCATTCTGGCACCAGGGAGTCTTTTAGCCAGGGTACGTCAACAAACAAACAAACAAACAAACAACAACAACAACAACAACAACTCAACTCAACTCAACTCAACAATACTTTATTATCTCAAAAGAGAAATTCATCGTTGTTACGCCTGTGATTCAACATTAAAATACACACATCAAACATTATAACATAACATTCAGAACATGTTAAATACATTCAGTACAATAAAATACAAATTAAACATTATAATAATCAAAAACATGCTAAATACACTCACAGTGCAATAAAATACTTATCAACATAAGATTATAAATTAGGCATAAGAAATACTTGTGCATGTCAAATATTCAAAAGAGCAAAATAAATAACACCCATATATAATCGTACATAAACACAGACACACACGCATAGGGCATAGGCCTACATGCATGTATGCACACGTGCACCAACACATGTACATGCTCCCATCGCACCCCTCCCACACTGGCACACACACACACACACACTCTCTCTCTCTCTCTCTCTCTCTCTCACACACACACACACACACACACACACACACACACACACACACACACACACACACACACACACACACACACACACACACACACACACACACACACACACACACACACACACACACACATAAATGCGCGCGTAGCCAAATACACACATACACGCGCGCAATTGTTTATTTCTTAAGGCCGTGAACGGTCATAAGCGGATATTCCATGCGGAAACCCGTGCGCAATCCATAAATAAGTGAAACAAAGAAGGGAAAAGATTTGCGCACGTGTCCGAATTTCCCCTATTATTATGCGTAAACTTTTATCCTTCTTTCTTCCACTTATTTAGGGATTTCCATACGTAACTTACGCGTCTAATGTGAACCCGGCCTATTTCTTCCACTTATTTAGGGATTTCCATACGGAACTTACGCGTCTAATGTGAACCCGGTCTTAGGCCATTAGCCCATATAAACCTGGTCCACCAACGCCACACCCACCACTGTACTGACACACTGTATGCCAGTCAGTCGTTCACATATCAAGACTGCCAGATAGCAGAGGGGTGGGGTTTGGGGGGGTGGGGGGTGTTGGGGTGGGGGTGGGGCAGATGCTATTCTGGCGGGATGAGCTATAATCTGTTCATAGCGGAGATGCCTTGCCCAGGGTGCATCCCCACTCTCTCGGCCACAGTGATTTGAGGCTAGACAATTGTAAATTTGATAAGCACCACCGTTATGAAGACATGCTCTCTTGATGATGATATTTAAGAAAGAGAGAGAGAAAGGGGGGCGAAGAGAGAGAGAGAGAGAGAGAGATATATATATATATATATATATATATATATATATATATAGAGAGAGAGAGAGAGAGAGAGAGAGAGAGAGAGAGAGAGAGAGAGAGAGAGAGAGAGAGAGAGAGAGAGAGAGAGAGAGAGAGAGAGAGAGAGAGAGAGAGAGAGAGAGAGAGAGAGAGAGAGAGAGAGAGAAAGAGAGAGAGAGAGATGGAGAATACATATATAATATAATGTTTGTATCAAAAACGAATGATTCTTTTTTGCACTATTTTTACTGAAACATTTGTCCACTTTTCAAGTAAAACACTTCAGTCAAAATCATATCTTAAAACATATCCCCTTTTGATTCAAAATTATGATGCTAAAATTTTTAGTGATTTTTTTAATAAAAATAGGCCATTTTCTACTTGTCTGAGTTTGACTCAAAATGTTTTTGACTATCTAAAAAAATAAAATAAAAATTTACTGCCAAAAAATAGTGGATATATTTTTTAGTCAAAAGAGAACAACAGTTTATAACTTGGAAAGTCTTGTACCGACGTCTCGAAGGTAATACAGTGGAACCTCCCTTATAAGACCTCCCATTATAAGACTCCCTCCCATATAAGACCTATTTCTCTGAGACATTGCCCTTCTTTGTAAGTATTAAAATTACCTCCCTTATAAGACCCCTCCCTTATTAGACCTCATTTTGGATGATTTTTTAAGGTCTTATAAGGGAGGATCCACTGTATTGCACAGTGACTGTACAAAACATGGGAGGTGTCATTCGCAATCGTCCTGGCTTTTCGCGTAGTTCGTCTTTCACACAGCTCATTCCAACCTGTCTCTCTTCTTTCCGACAACTTTGCTACACACATTCACCACATCATGAAGTTTATGTTTTACGTCCTCTCGCATAGCCATATGGGAACCACATCATCCAACATCCATTAGTTTAATGGGTTAAGAGTTTAGGTACAATTAAAGACCCACCACATCACGTGTCCAAATCGCGGGTTGCATGTGTTTTCCCTCTTATAGCTGGTAAGAGATCTTGACAAATGTTTTGACCAGGCTTGACTCCCATACAAATGCCCCCAAATTCAAAACAAAACATAATTTTAAAGAGCAGCCTCAATGCGAAGTTGGGGGCATTTGTATGTGGGTCACAGCTACCCAGAAAAAACCAAGGGACTTAATCGTGGTGTGGCAGTGGGTTTTTAAAGGCTTAAAACGAACAAACAAACAAACCAGCTGATGAAAGGAAGAAATATGAGGAACAGGAAGAGAAGAAGGAGTTAAAAAGAGAAGACATACTCTCTCTCTCTCTCTCTCTCTCTCTCTCTCTCTCTCTCTCTCTCTCTCTCTCTCTCTCTCTCTCTCTCTCTCTCTCTCTCTCTCTCTCGGGGTGAACTGTGTTCACACTAGAGTGAAGACGCATTTTCAGGTCGTGCTCCGCTAATTAACGTATTTTGTGAATTAATTAAGCCTTATTGTGTTTTATTTTCTTAATTTGACATTCTCCAACTCACGGCGACCATGCCGGTATCGAATTTGTGCACGAGAGTGGCATGTGGCCAGTTGTATTGGACTTTCCAAAATTTCATGAAAAAGCGTGCTCTCTTCGCCATAGCTGCACGGCAAGACAGGCTTGTGTTGTGTTGGCCACTGAGTGCAGTGAGATCGCTTTGCCTGGCTGTTGTGGTACTAGTCGTGTGTTGCTACAATCCGCGTGTGAATCTCAGCAAAGGGGAAACTGTGAAATACGATGGTGAAAGAAGATTATGTACGGGCCAATCACTGACTGAATCAGTCAAGACCCTTCATTGTACTTTCGTGAAAAGTGACTGTGCAAGAAATGTGGCGGACATTCATCAAACAGTCAAGCCCTATCGTTGTGCTTTCGTGAAAAGTGAATGTGAAAAAAGTGTGGATATTCATCAAACAGTCAAGTCCAAACATAGTGTTTTACTGAAAGATGACCGCGTATGTAATGTGGATATTGATCTAATAATCCAGGCCTTGCACTGTTCCACATGTTGGCCACAGCCAGGTTTTTCCAGGTAATGAAAAATGACCCAAAACAAAAGTACAGGTATGTGTTTTCTCTTCGTTTCTCCTTGAACATTTTGAATTGTACTGCCGGCACATTTATGATCGTTTTTATGTTACTTATGTTCATGTGTGGAGATGTCGAACAGAATCCCGGCCCTAACTATGGTGGGGGGTACAATCAGGAATCCTCTCTTTCAAACCCTTCCTTTCAGGGAGGCAGATATGGCCGAGAATACTGCCAGGCAACACAAAAGTACTCCAACTACAATGCGGAACCTCTGCCTCATGACGCCTTTCATGGACCCGAACATTCTTCATTTGCAAGACTCCATACAGAGATGTCCAAAACCCTTCATGAAGCCGTTTCAAGAATGGAAGCTAACACTGCCCGTCATGAGCAAGTTGTAGAGAAACACTTCTCTTCAATGGAGAAGAGACTGGCAAATGTGGAAAAGAAAATTGACCATCGACTTTGCGCTGTTGAAGAGCAGCAAGCTCAACTGGCCAGCCGGTTCAGTGAGATGCAAGACCAGTGTGACTATTTAAGATCTGAAATTCACAGATGCAAAGAGACAACCAGCTTGTTAGCAGGCAAGTGTGATTATCTTGACAGTCAAAACAGAAGAAACAACCTTTTGTTCTGGGGACTTTCTCCAATTAGAGATGATGGAATATCTTGGGACTGTGAGCGAAACGTGTGTGAGGCTGTGCGAGAGGGGATGGGGATTACGGAGGACCTGCTCATAGATCGAGTGTTCAAATCTGGTAGAGCCATTGTAGTGAGACTTCAATCCCATCAGCAAAAGATGCTAATCCTGCAAAATGCTTCAAAACTACGAACTTCCAATGGATTCCAGAATGTCTTTATAAGGGAAGATTTTTCTGAAAATGTGCAACAAAGGAGGAGAGACCTTCTACCGATACAACGTCAGCTTAGACAGCAAGGGCAACGATCCATGCTGCGCTATGACAAACTCATCACCGACAATGCTGTCTATGCCTTCGATCCCCAAAGTGAGAAAATATTGAAATATGAACGAGCTACACAGTAAAGACAGTGGAAGAGCTACAGTGAAGCAAGTAGAAATCGTACCACTGACTCACACCAAATGAGGGGCATGAATAGACTCCAGCCACCCCAGCAATCCTCTTACGTTATGCCCACCGGTGAATTCCCTCCTCTACAAAGAGAAACCCCAGTCTACCAAGCAGCTAATCCCGTCATTGTTCCACCAAAAGAAACAGACTCTAGTGGTGTGTCTCAACGTGAGAACAGTTTAAGAAATGAAGAAGCTGATTCACCCCAATGTTCAAACACCAATGCAAACACAGATCCTATTGATGAAGAGCATCAGGGGGCCCAGACTGCTTCCAGTAACGCAGGCCAACCAGAAAGCAATGCGTACAACTTACGAACACGTAGCAAATCATCTTCTGCCCAACTTTCCCAGGAAGCAAAGGGTGTGCACAGGAGTAGTGCATCTTCAGCACCTGCAGAGGACCCAGGCAAATCTTCTGGAAGAGGCCGTGGATGGGGTCCACCTCAGTCCCAACCTCGGATTGACTCCATGCTGCAACTATCTCAAAATGGACCAGACCAAGCAAACGATGTTGTGTGTCCTGATCTTAACACACTTAATTCTGGGGATACGGGTGGGGATGAAAAAGTCGAGGCAAGTGGGGAGGATAGATATATCGACGCTGTAAGATAGGAAATTGGCCGGCCCCAGCAATTGTCTTTTCTTCTTTTTAATATAGCAGGTATTGCCAAAAAACTGAAAGACTGGGAATGGGTAAATTATGTGAACAGCTTCGATTTTGTCGCTTTAGTAGAAACATTTATTGACAAAAATTTTGATCTATCCCATGTTTTTCGAAAGTTCGATAAATTTGTTTCTTCTGCATTGAAGTTATCACACCATGGTAGAAGGTCGGGTGGGGTTGTAGTGATGATTAACAAGGAACTGTCAAAGTATGTAAGAGAGATACGGCATGATTGTGAAAATCTGGTAGCTCTCAGACTGTCCAGAGAATTGATGGGAAGTGTGTCAGATATACTTTATTTGTCTACTTATGTACCTCCTTGTGGTAGCCCTTTTTACGATGTAGCTGAATCCAACTGTCACATTCTGGAAATTGAAAGAGCCATTGGTGAGTTACTGGCGGAAGATGATAGTCTATTACTGCTTTGTAACGGAGATTTTAATGGAAGGACTGGTACCACTCAAATCAATCACCAAATAGATGCCTTAGACGATTGCTTTAATATTTTTGACAAATCTGATACTTTTGTTACTAACAGAGTATCAAGTGGTCTCAGTACAAATGATTTTGGTAAAAAACTTGCTCGACATGTGTGCTTGCTTTGACCTAAAAATTCTCAATGGATCTTCAGTGCTTCATGACTCTGGTAAGTTTACTTATCTTTCTGAACAAGGTCACAGTGTGGTTGATTATTTTCTTGCAAGTCTTTATCTGTGTGAATGTTTTGAGCAGATGGTAATAAGGGACAGAATTGAATCGGACCACATGGCTGTTGAACTGTTTTGTCGATCCAATATTCCAGTGCAATCTTCATCTAATAATACTTTTCAGCGGGAAAAGTTAGTATTGTCAGTTGATAAAGCTCCTCTTTTCGCTAGTCAGTTAGCAGGTGAAGATTTTCAAAACTTAATACAGCTGTCAATGTCTCTGATTGATCATGATTTAGAAGAAGCTATACGTGTTTTTACTGATTCATTTAAGAAAGCTGCAGAATCAATGAATAGGAAAATAACAATTGGAAATCAGAGTAATCGCAAAGCTGCATGGTTTGATAGTGAATGTTTATCAAAGAAAAAGGAAGTTAAATGTCTTCTAAGAAAAGCAGGAAAAACAAAAGATAAAGAAGACTATAGTAAATACAATAAAGAGAAAAAAGTTTACAAGGATCTATTAGATTTAAAAGAGCGAGCCAAACGAAACCAAGACTTAAATAACCTGCTCAAGTCATTGGATACGCCAAATCAGTTTTGGGGTGAAATTCGTAAACACAATCGAAGAAGTGCTATTACAAATACTGTAACAGAAAATGAGTGGGTGAAGCATTTTGAATCTGTCTTTAATGATGGGTTTGTTAATGATGCAGATTTTGATGATGATGAAATGGATGTTTTGATAGAAGATCCTATACTTGATGGGGAGAGAACCGAAGTTGAAATCAGAAAAGCAATCAAACATCTGAAAAATAATAAAGCAGCAGGTATCGATGGCATGTTGGCTGAAATGCTAAAGGGTGCAGAAGATGTAATCCTCCCTTATTTGACTAAACTCTTTAATGCTATTTTCGTGAAAGGTTACTTTCCAACAATGTGGAGAGAGTCGGTGATAGTTCCTCTGCATAAAAAGGGTGATATTAATAACCCGGACAACTTCAGAGGCATATCGTTATTGAGTATCCTTAGTAAAATATTCACGCATATTCTTAATAATAGACTTACTTTATGGTCAGAACAGAACGAAGTTATCGGTGAAGCTCAAGCAGGTTTTAGAAAAGGCCGCTCTACAATAGACCATGTATTCACTTTACACGCTGCCATTGAAAAGTATATGTTGAAAAATATGAAACTCTATGTATGTTTTGTAGATTTGAAAAAGGCATATGATACGGTTAACCATAATGTTTTATGGCCTGTGTTACTCAGAGCAGGTGTGGGCGGAAGAATGTTTAGAATGATTAAGTCCATGTATTTGTCTGTTAAAGCCTGTATCTTGTGTCAAAACGCCACTGGGTATTCACACTTTTTTGAATGTTTGCAAGGTCTGAAGCAAGGTTGTATAATTAGTCCAATACTGTTCTCTATGTTAATCAATGAACTTGCAAATGAAATTATTTCAAAAGGTAAGCATGGTGTAACTCTAACTTCTGATGAAATTGAACTGTTCCTTTTGCTTTTTGCTGATGATCTCACTCTTCTAGCCTCTACTGTGATAGGTCTCCAGCACCAGCTAAACGTTCTCCAAAAAGAAACTGAAAGACTGAAACTGACTGTTAATTTAGAAAAATCTAAGATAATTGTTTTTCGAAAAGGTGGTTTCCTTCGTTCTTGTGAAAAGTGGTTTTTGAATGGTAAACAAGTGGAGGTAGTTAATTCGCATAAATATTTAGGTCTCGTTTTTTCCACCAGAAACAGTTTTACTTATTCAATGGATCAGGCAAAACTCAAAGGTAAAAGATGTACAAATGAAATATTGTGTAGTTTGAAGAGAATAGGGTGTAACTCACCAGATGTTTTCTTCAAACTCTTCGATGCACAGGTAGTTCCTGTGCTTATGTATGGGGCTGAAATTTGGGGTTATAAACCATACCATCAGATCGAGCAAGTGCATTTGTATGCGTGTAAAAGATTTCTTCACGTTAGAAATAAATCGGCAAATGATGTTGTTTACGGCGAATTAGGCCGCTTTCCTCTTTCAATAACCGCAATTACTAGGTGTATTAAATACTGGTTTAGGCTTTTGAAACAACCAGACAGCAGATTTTCCAAGAAAGCATACAATATGTTACTTTCGTTACATCGAAATGGAAATGTAACCTGGGCTTCTCAGATAAAGAAATTATTGTGTGAAGATGGTTTTGAAGAGGTTTGGGTTTTTGGATGTGGGGATGAATCTAATTTTATAAAAGTATTGAAGGAAAGGTTATTTAGTAAATTTTGTCATCGGTGGCGTAACCATTTAGACAATAGTTTAAGGCTGTCTGTGTATGGTCAATTAAAACATGTGTTTTTGAGAGAGAAATATATCAGTGTACTTTATATTGAGGGATACAGAAATATATTAGCTCAGTTTAGAATGGGTGTGTCTCCTTTAAATGTACATAAACATCGCTTTGCACCAACTACAGCTAACACAGCATGCCCAGTCTGCCTAAATACACAAGAGAACGAAAGTCAGTTTATGTTCAAATGCCCTTTATACAGTCAGATCAGAAACCAGTTTAATTTTTGTGTAAATGAAGATGATGACTTAAATATAAGACTTATTAACGTTTTGAGGAGTGAATCCAGAGCAAAAATAGTAAATTTGGCTAAATTTCTTGTCTGTGCCTTCAAGTTACGACAATCGTGTATTGATGATCTAAATATGTGAATGTAAGTCTAGAATGTTGTTGTTGGATAATACTTTATACAGCCAGGCCAATATTGATCGTGTATGATGTGTTGACTTTCTATCCAATATTTTGTGAACATGGTGTTTTAGTTACGCATGGTTGTTTATTGTTTATATGCATATGCATGTTTTTTTGTTTTTTTGTTCTTTTGTTTCTTTTTCTTTCATACAATTGTGAATGTATTAAGTGTTTGTTTCCCCCCTGAAAGGGGCTGTTGGCCTTATATTCAGTAAACTTCCGACTTCCGACGACTTCCGACTTCTCTCTCTCTCTCAACATGGTATGAACATATGGAAACTAGTGATAGGTTCAGTCTTTACAGAGCTTTTTGCAGTGAGTATAGTTTAAAATCTTATTTACAGCTTGACCTAGATAGACAATTAAGGTACATTACAACTAGATTTAGATTAGGAATTTCTGAGTTAGCAGTACATCATTTCAGGTACAACAATTATAGAGATAATGATTTGATTTGTCCTTTATGTACGCAAGAAGAAGAAGATGAAGTGCATTTTGTTCTCTGTTGCCCAATACTTTGCCATATTCGTGAACGTTTTATAAAGCCTAAATAATAATATAGTAGTAGTAGTAGTAGTAGTAGTAGTAGTAGTAGTAGTAGTAGTAGTAGTAGTAGTAGTAGTAGTAGTAGTAGTAGTAGTAGTAGTAGTAGTAGAGGGACTGGCTTCTGCCTAAGCCTCACGGTTTA
The DNA here is from genome assembly GCA_017654935.2 of Phymorhynchus buccinoides. Classification (NCBI taxonomy): domain Eukaryota; kingdom Metazoa; phylum Mollusca; class Gastropoda; order Neogastropoda; family Raphitomidae; genus Phymorhynchus; species Phymorhynchus buccinoides. Next base: position 9,407 of record JAGGCT020003866.1, read on the forward strand.
TAATACGTCTCATCCAGAATATTTTCTCTAAGTAGGTTGCATTTGCATGCGGAAAACAATCAAATTATGATTGCAATTTCAATCATCATAATCATAAACCATTTAACTAAAATTTTCATTTTTGTCAAGTAGATTTTTGAAGGCGTTAGTAGATGGTGCATTTTGCTTAGTTCAGGTGGCAGTGAGTTCCAGGAGTTAGCAACTCTGTTACTAAAACAATGCTGACTTCACTACCACTTTCCCATGCCTTATCATTAGGTTCTTTTCACCTTTCATTTCTCTCTCCTTCTTCTCCAACCGCAGTGCTTTGTACATTTCCCTTTCCTTTGGTGTGTAGTCTGCATTAATGTAAACCCTCTTGGATTGCTCAGTTTGTTGCTCATTCAGTTTAGGGATATTTTTCAACATTTCTCTCTTTTTCTTTTCACTGTTTACTGTCAGTTTAAGCATCCTAGGCCTGTTTCCTCCTTCTCTCCCCAATCGCACTGGCTCACTCAAATCAATGTCACTCACATCAACAATTTTTCCATCAGTTGTTTAATGGACGTCCTTCACATGTTAAACTATGTTTACTGTTGTCATCCTCCATGAAGATGTGCGTAATTTCTCTATATTTTTGCATCATAGGTCATTCAAGTTAAGAGAAGCTGCCACTTCATGAAAAACTTATTTTATATGGAATGTTGATTTGTGGCTTTATGTTATGCTCATTATCTCCTCTACCACATGTGCAAATGCATGTATTTATGTTCACACGCCCGATCATGATGGGCTATGGCCTTTAAATGATTAAACCATCTTGCATCTTGCGTCTTGTCTCTCTCTCTCTCTCTCTCTCTCTCTCTCTCTCTCTCTCTCTCTCTCTCTCTCTCTCTCTCCTCTCTCTCTCCCCCCCACACTCCTCTGTCATTGTGTTTTCATTTTATACTTACAGGATAGCCCCAAATTGACGCCATACTGGACGACGTCATCAACAGACATCCCGCCATCGCCAGAATCAGCGAGATCTTCATCTTTTAGTTTTCGGTGCTAGAGAAAAATAAAGAAAGAAGGAAGGAATGGTTGGTTTTTTAAAGGAGAGGAAGAAAGAAAGAAAGTATGTACTTTTAGTTATATGAATTTTTTTGACAAACATGAAACTTTTTTCGAGAGATGGGGGATCTCAAGCTTATCATTTCTACCAACCCTAGTTATCCGCTTATTTTCCATTTTGGGGGATCTATTACATAAATGCCTGTAGGTTTAGCTATGTATCGCACTAGGGTTGGCTCTTATTATGCAATAGCCCTTACAAAATCCAGATATTTATCTTTTTTAGATGGGTCGGTCATTTTACAGTTTTTAGTCATGACTTTTCTAGAATTCCTTCATAATGTTA
>JAGGCT020003867.1:0-2500 GCA_017654935.2 Phymorhynchus buccinoides
GCTCGCGCCTGGCGGGGTAGGTGCCTCGGTCCAGTTGTCTTCCTGGTCTCATCGAAACGAGTTCGTGATGGGTTTATCATCATGACACTCTTGCTGTTTCTCTTCTTTGACTGCAGTGAGATCCACTCATTGCTCGAGCATAGATGACACCTTGAATGTGTTTCGAAGCGGCGAAGTACGAATCTTGCTGCCTCGCCGTTGCACTGCTTTCGTCTGTCGATGTCCTGTTGCTGTGAGGGTCCCATACTTTGACCTCCCCTGCTGTGTCCCTTTACTGATCCCGCCAGCCAATCTCTCCAGCTCACTCCTCAAGTTGAAGAGATTGCGGTCAAATGACCAGTTCCATATCACAAGTTGCCAGGAACATCGCATCATCCGCACAAAAGATATGACTTGACGTTTGGGGTCGATGCTCTCCCCTATAAGTAGATTTCCTCCACAAAGCTATTCAAGAATCTCTAGCGGGGGAATCGTCACTATGAACAGTGTGATACCTACAAGTTTGTTGATTGGAACTTCTTAACCTTCACAAGATCATGTATGACTTGCCACATCTCATCGTTTCTTGCCACCTCGTATCCTTTTTGTTCTTATCTTGACGCGTCTGCTGTAATGGGGCGGCAGTCTTAATATATGCTGAAACTTGACTTTTCAACAAAGGGTAGTGCCTAACATTGGTGTGGGCGTTACACACAACGTAATTTGCAGATATCGAACGTAATGGAGCAGACAGTAGTACACCAATAAACACTGTTCCTGCCGATTCAGCATCATGTTGAGGTCCCGCTGAACGGGTCTCTGGCTGGGCTGGGTCACATGTAGACTAGAGTGGGTTTTTTTGTACGACTTCGGACCTCGACCTGTAAGAGCATAAAACAAATCAAACCGTTGATTGTGAATACTTAAATGGAAGAAAAGAAAAAAAGCAGTCAGAGAAGAAAGAATTAAGAAAAAGAAGAATTACGAAGAAGAAGAAAGTAAAAACGTGTAAGAAACTGTACACAAACCAAGTGCGTGAAGAAGAAGAACTTGAAAAGAAGACAAGAAGAAGAAACTTGAAGAAAAAGAAGAACTTGAAGAAGAAGATAAGAAGAAGAAGAAGAACTTGAAGAAGAAGAGAAGAAGAAGAACTTGAAGAAGAAGAAGAAGAAGAAGAAGAAGAAGACCTTGAAGTAATAAGAAGAAGAAGAACTTTGAAGAAGAAAATAGAACTGGAGAAGAAGAAGAAGAAGAGAAGAAGAAGAAAGAAGAACTTGAATGAAGAAGAAGAAAAAAGAAAAGAAGAAGACGTGAAGAATACGAAGAAGAAGAAGAACTTGAAGAAGAAGAAGAAGACCTTGATGAAGAAAAAAGAATTAAGAAGAAGAAGAAGAAGAACGTGAAAAGAAGAACTTGATGGAGAAGAAGAATAACGTGAAAGAATAAGAACTTGATGAAGAAATTACGAAGAAAGAAGAATAAAACTTGATGAAGAAGAGAAGAACGTGGAAGAAGAAGAAATCCTCCATTTATCGTTTTTCGGTTTTTTCCATCTTTCAGTTCTTTGCCTTTTCTTACTAGCAGATTGGTACTCCATCCTCTATCATTTGCTATATTTCACAACTAATTTTCATCCATTTAACATAAAGAACACCCCCACATGCATTTCAGTAATATTTGAAGATAAAGGCAAGTCCGGTAAAACGCAATGAACAGGACTGTGACAAATTGCCGCGGTGTACTGACTACATAGGGATGGATGGGTGGGTGGGAGGGGTTCCTATTAGATAATAGCGTTATCATTGACTGTATTAATTATTCACAAAGATAATTAGCTTAAAAGGTTAATAAAATTACAGCTTTAATGTTTGGTAAGAAAGGCAAGAACGGAAAACATGCAAACCCGAGAAATGTAGGGGGGGTGGGGGCCCTCTTGACCTTTACCGTAGTGCGTATCCTTGCAGTTTTAAACTACAATGGCACAACTGCAATTAATGTGCCAGTAGGAGGCCTATTCCACTCCATTTCAGAACTTATACAAAAAAGGCTTTGGTCAGGAGCGGACCAATGAAACGAAATCATGTACCCGAAGGTGCTGATGGAACCAGAGACACACTATCCCCACCCGCCCTACCAACACAATAGCAGTCATTTACCAACGCCCTACGCCCGACACACATACACGCACACGCACGCACACACACACACGCGCGCGCGCACACACGCACACGCACACGCACTGCACAGCACAACGCACGAAAACACACAACCACACACACCAACACACCACGACATAGGTCAGTCAGACACCTGGAAATAACCGTGCGAAACACATGGCGGGAAGTAAATGCATGATTTAATCTCCCTTGCATTTTGATGTTTTCCATCTCTATAGCGATGATAATAATAATGTTTTGGGGAGCCCTTAGTAAATTCAATAGTTGAATACGCATCTTTAAAGTCGGGACTTCCTAGTGTTGCACTGCCTCTGGCATTGCCTCCAGGATCGTTTCCCCACCCT
>JAGGCT020003867.1:5000-10760 GCA_017654935.2 Phymorhynchus buccinoides
AAATAATGTAAAAAAATAAAAATACAGACAAGCAGCTTGTAATATTCTTCCCCCAACGTATTAAAAGTGTTTCTCTAGGCCCCCTTTTGTGTACAGTTATGAGCGCGCGGCGAATCGTTTGTCTAGAGAACCTGATACCCATCCACTTTTTAGGATGTGTTATGCAGTTAAGCTCACGGACTAGACACACTGCATACGATTCGACCCGATATGATCCGATTGGGCGATGTCTGTTAGTCATTGATTTCACGTGAATCTTTCCGTCTACAAATATAACTCTACTATTCTCGTTCCCTATACGCCTGTAGACCGGCAATAACCTCGAATCAAATAAAGTGTCCGATACAAACGTAAGATATTTTATCACACTCACAAGTCACAAGTCACACATTTTATCGTCCCTTAACAGGACATAAAGAGCTTTGTCAAGAGTAAAACATCAAACAAGCCCAACATATATGAAGAAAACCTTAATGAAGAAACTTATAGAGCGCACATTTCCAGGCTAGCTGCTCCTGAGCTTTACAAAAATATACATTTATCAAATCACATCAATACCCATGCCCGCCACACGCCACCACAAAAGCACACACACTGACGAACATAGCAATATCATTTTACACCGCATGCACACATACATACAGTAACATACATACATATACGTAAGTACTTCGTACATGCATCAACACACAGAACACAAACACACACACATCACCACACCGTGCATAAGCACATGCCAGCGCGTGCATGCACCACACACTTTCTGTCCTCCCACCTTTCCCTGGCCATTCATCACCTCACACGACTGAAGAACGCTTTCATTCTCACATATCCGTCTGGTGGACAGTAGTGTCAGAGAATAGATGGGTTTTCAGGTTGTTTTGAAAACTGACAGGGAGTTGGAATGTCTGAGAGACAGAGGAGTTTGTTCCAAGTAGCTGGGGCCTGGAAAAGAAAGGATATCACAGGTCTAATAACGCAAGCATTCATGCAACAGAACGACTCTCACGCACCGTCGACATGCAGTCATTCTTGAAATGCTGTTTTTTGTTGTCTATTTGTTGATGAGCATTTGGTTGTAAAGCGCTTTGGGATCATTTGAGGTAAAGCTCTATGTAAATGTACTATTATTATTACTATTCATGAACAAGATTTAAGATAATGATAATAATGAAATTATAATCATCATACCTTATCATCATTCGTGTACGAGAGACTACAAATATAGAGAAGCTAACTAGTAGGATTTCATCAGATTTATTTAGACAGTAGAATTTCACGTCAATCATGCATCACAAATGTCAAAATCGGATCGTAGTGAATCGAATGGTATGCAGTGTATCCGGCCCCTAATGGATGTGTTATACAGTTAAGGCTCTAACAGGGCGACAAGTCGTCGCCGTCACTCGCACCACCGTCTGAAAGGGGAGGGAAGGAAGGAAGGAAGAAAAAGGGAGGGGAACAAGATTGGAAGGGTATAGCATACGTACTCCCTAACATTAAGATGAGGAAGAGAGAGATAGAGAGAGATGGAGGGAGAAAGAGGGGGAGAGAGAGTTAGAGAGAGTTAGATAGAGAGAGAGAGCGAGAGAGAATGAGAGAGAGAGAGAACGAGAGAGAGATTTGATGATTGAATTGATTGAATTTTATTTATAGAGGGCTAATAGAGTAAGCAATAACATCCAGCCCTCTGGACATATCTTACATATATTAAAAAGTAGAAAAGGAAAAACGAAAATAAACATTGGGTCACAAACTTAATATAAAGCATGCCAAAAAAACATCCCTATACTTGTAAACACATCAATAACCATAAATCAAACCTATTAGTTATTATTAACTATGCTAATTATTAACATTCAAAATGTGTGAAGAAGTAAGCGCCATTACACACGGGAAAAGGAAGGAAGGAAACAAGATTGGAAAGGTTATAGATAAGTAATCCCAGACATTAACGATGAGAGAGAGATGAGAGAGCAGAGAGAGAGAGCCAGAGAGAGGAGAAGAGATGCGAGGATGAGAGAGAGACGGAGAGAGGAGAGAGGAGAGATGAGGAGACGAGGAGAGGGGAGGAGACGAGAGCGCGGACGAGAGCGACAAGATGAGAGACTTTTTAGTTGGAAGAGAGGGTTTTGCCGGGTGAGAAGTGAACCGGAAGGAGTGACTCCGGAGAGAGAGGGGGGGGGGTGAGAGAGAGAGAGAGACACGAAGAGAGAGAGAGAGAGAGAGAAGGAGAGGAGATGAGAGAGAGGAGAGACGGAAGAGAGAGAGAGAGACAGAGAGAGAGAAGAGAGTGAGAGAGAAGAGAGAGAGAAAGAGAAAGAGACAAACAGAGAGGAGAGAGAGAGAGAGGTCAAAGTCAAAATGTTCTATTTTTGTCAGGCTTCTGACACACAGCAATTAGAGCTCACATAGAAAGTGTATCACCGATAGACATACATGTCATAGTACACTCATCATAATAAAATTTTGCTTTGATAAAACTGTTTTTTGTGTCCAATGTGTGTATTTGTGAACCTCAAAAACAAACTCAGCTATATTTAACGTAATGCTTTGTTCTCTGATCTAAAAGAAGAAATGAAAATGAATAATGCGGATTTGCTAATCCTCTCAATGTGCGGAGGGACCGAACCTATGCACCAGGGGAACGTCCCTATTCAGGAGTTGTCAAGAAGCGCGAATAATTATGGCAATTTGCGGTACGTTTCCTCTATGCAATTTGCGCGAACATGAAGTATACAATTTGCGCGACTATCCCACATAACAGAAAAGAGACCGAGATAGAACGCAACAACGAAACACGGACACATACCACAGTAAGCATGGCCCCAGTCCGCTATGCCGCCACCATCTCACCAGCCACTCCTAGCCCTATGGCAACACGGTAAGCAGACCTCCGCTCCAAAAAGCAGAAAGATGTCTTGCGTCTTCCATCGCAATACAACTCCCCCCCGTTCTTATCATATAAACGAAGAGTGTGAAGATGATACCGATCGTAGAAATGAAGAAGGGAAACAGTTCAGTATGTCAAACAAGGGGCAAACTCCTTCATGACATAAAGACCGACATTAGTAAGAGTGGACCACCTTACACCGTCTTGGTGGGGCGCCCGGCGCTTTGCAAAGCCGACGGACATTCCGCATGGGCGCGAAGCTCATTAGCACAGCTGGCCTGAGTCCCCGTCCCCCTAAATGGGTAAAGAGGCTTTGACATACGATGTGAAAATGAGGAAATATGTTTGACAACCCCCAAAGAGACCCCGGCTTTTCTTTAGAGCCTTAGTGTCTACTATTGTCGTCTGTCGGCTGAATATAATCTTCGGAATTGTTGAGGAGGATGTGAATCGACAAGCAGAAAAGGAAGAACTTCTCGGTTGCCACAGCCTAAAAACCTTGCCCCACATGGCCGAGAAAGGCCGAAGGAGGGCGTAAAAAAGCCCGCTATTATTCTCACAAGCCTAAAAACCACCGTCACCGCTACCCAACACGGGACAAAATAAATGGTTGTAAACCTTTTCCACAGTTTTTCCTTTCCTTTTGACGGAGTGAGTAGTATTCACAAATGTCGGACATTAATTTAAGGTCCGATTGAATTCTTTCTTTTCAACAGGTTTGATTAGTAATTGGCGGCCTGCACCATGTCCTTTACCATACTCACATCGGCAGTTGTGGGGAATACGTGCCATGCTTGCTGATATTGTGAAGAGACACAGCGGCCCCCCAACAACTTATTGAATGGTGTTTTTCGACACTAGAAAATTTTGGTTTGTTTTTTCTTTTTGTTTCTCGGTTGGATGCGCGGCTTTACATTCAGTTCAGCTTTAACATTTCGAAGAAGAAATCACTTTTACTATCAGTGGCAATTCAATGTTGTTGTTCATTATTCCTTCGTTTTGCTACAACGCATATTTTGCTGTTCTTGCTGCGATAAATACCGATACAATGCCACCTACCAAATTACGAAATGTTCACGTAGGAGAATAAATTATTATCTTTCGTTGTCTTGAGGATGATTATGAATGATGATGATGATGATGATAGATGTATGATGCTTGCCATGTTTTCAATAATGCCATTCTTCGACCATAAGCGTTAAGCAACACAAAAAACACACCAACAGGGCCTAACGCAGAGGTAGTGTATACGGACTTCTTTTTGATGTTTTATAAATAGGCATTTGCATCACAACTAAAACCCATTACCTTCTGGAAGCGTCGCTACAAAACTTTTAAAGTCAACTCCCGTGCACGAAGATCCTTCATTCCCTCCTCCCCAGATCCATCCCCCTCCTTAAACTTCCTAACTCATGATTCCTTTTAGGCTTAAATGTGTGTTTTCATCGTGTTAACAGAAACTATGGGCATGCTTATCCTTATGTGTATCTTAAGGTGTACTATGTGTAACTTTTGCTCCTATTCATGCATGCTGAATGTCGATGATATCTTTGTTATTCTGTGTTTATTCGGCCACCTGAACAAAAGTTTCTCCTTGGGAGAATAATAAAGTGAATTTTATTTTTTTTTTATTTGTTTTAATTTTTTTATTGATTTTATTGACAATTTGATACATTCGACAGGAACAGTAATGGACCCATGCCCTTAAAGCATATCCGCATAAACCAGAGGGAGCCCTTTGTAAATAAAAAACGCCATCTTGCAATATTGTCAAATACTGTGCCAGATCAACACTTGGAAGCATACTTTTGTTTTGTTCCACAACCGCTAGTCCCCCCACACAGTTTTTTTGGTTGCGTGTGTGCAAGAAACGCACATGTAGTTGTTATATTTCTGGATGGGCTGGGTGTACGTATGTGTGTGTTGTGTTGTTTTTGTGTGTGTGTGTGTGTGTGTGCGTGGTGCGTGTGCTTGCGCGTGTGCGTGCGCGTGTGCGTGCGCGTGTCAATGTCACTGTAGTGTACATTTGCGTTTATGTGGGTTTTGACAGACACAATCAAAGAGAGAGAGAGATAGACATTTTGTGGGATAGCGTATGGGGGTTGGGACTCATTGTATCATGGATTGATGTAGTTTAATTACCAAGAACAAGCGTCAATTACAGGCGTGGGACTAGCGGTATGTGGTAGCAAAAGAAGGTTGCTTTCCCTAACGCTTTACAACAATGCATTTTTTAGTGACAAAAAAATAAATCCTAATAACGACTCAGCACAGAATGAACCAGACGGCCCGCTAAATCCTCCCACCATCCCCCACTGCATTACATTCTTTCTGCCCACTATAGCAGAGTGGGGCCGACTCTGAGGCATATTGTGTGTATGTTTGTGTTGTGTTCTGGAGATATCTTTAACAAACCTTGACTGTAAGGTATGCCTAGCTACTAGTTTTCTTTTTCACAGAGATAATGGAGACATATGTGTTTTATAGCTGATACAGAAACGCTTTTCTTTACAAACGATACAAAATGAAGCCTTTGTTTCCTGGTGCAGCTCGATTTTTTAAGGCCCGAACGTGGTCTTTGCGGTGGTAGTAAAGTGTTGTAGTAATAACAATTTTAACCTTTCGATTCAGTGTGTGTAGTAAATAAATTTACTTCGGCGGTTTGTACAATCTCGTATGTGGGGGGGCCTTGGCCTTAGAGGCTTCTTCGGCTAGTAGTAGTCGTAGTTAAGTATTAAGGTTTAATGACATCAGCGGAATGTATGCAAATGGGTGGCATGCGGAGGACTAAATGCACTTGTAAAGGTATGAAGATAGAGAGAGAGAGAGAAGAGGAGAGAGAAGAGCGAGCGGAGAGTATAAGATCA
>JAGGCT020003868.1:5000-7500 GCA_017654935.2 Phymorhynchus buccinoides
TCTCTTCTCAGTTCTCCCGTGCTCTGTCTCTCTCTCTCAATCTCTCTCTCTCCTCTCTCTCCTCTCTCTCTGATGTTATATTTTCCCCCCCATTCTGGGTGGAAAAAAAGCCACCGCGAAAGGGCATTGGGACATTGCTTAATATCTCATGTTTCCGCTGTTAAATCAAATTTTCGTTTCGTTTTCCTCTTCTAGTTTATTGTGAGGAAACGAATGCATCCTACAATATCACAACGTTTCCTGCCACGTACGGAGCTCCTCAAAGCTTTCTGGCAATGTCCTTTTATGGGCACTGGAATGATGGCCGTGCCAGTGGCCCCACTGCTGCAATCTTAAGCCAGCAAAGTACCGACGAATAATCATGTTCCTAATAAAGGCACAGAAACTAAATCAACATCAGAAAAACACATAAAGTATGTATTATGGATGTAGCCTAATAAAGCACAAAATAACACCATTTGGGTGGATGGAACCAAATACAACACAGCTAACAATATTCTGTGTGATGGATGGAACTAAATAAAGCACAGAACACATATCTCTTATAATCTCTTCGAAGGATTGTAATTTTAAGGACAGTATTATGTTGTTTATTCACATCAGATTTACCATTTCGTTTGATGAGTGCTGTTTGCTTTAATTGTGGACTTGTCAATCTGGGGCTAGAGGACACATGTTTCTCTCCTGTAGAACGTCCTTCTGGCTCGCTTGAAACATTCACTGTGACACTTTCCAGGCCACATGCAGACTGAGAGTCTTTCACGAAGACTAAACCGCTTGTCTTTGCTAGGCATTGTCATCTTCCCCCATTGGGGGAAAAGTAACAGCAGCACATTTTCTTTTTTTCTTTTACAGAACACATCAAAAGTTTAAAGTTAAGTAATTGAGTTTGTTCTTATCAAAGCAATTAGATATATTATACTAAGAGAAAGTTTAATGGTGTTTTTGTTTTTTTTCTTCTTCAATTTTTGATCGTTTTTACTATATTATATATTAAAGGATTGAAAGCCCCTGTGTTTGCCATTACCAGAACAGATTACTGTTATTAGGAACCATAATAGCAGACAAAGTGCTGACAGACCATAGAAGTCAATACTGCAGAATAAACCTCCAAGCGCGGATATGCAATGAAATGACTATGATGCGTGGTGGGAGGTGGGGTGGTAGGTGAGAGAGTGGACTTTTGGTGGAAAGAGGAGACAATGATAATATGTGGGTAGATGGGCAGAACATGTGTGGTAGAATGTGTGGTAGAATATATATGTGGGTCAGCAATTATTTACTTGTACAACGCATAGATTTTAGAATAGAATGTACATATATTATGTAAATTATGACCTAATAACGTGTCAGTACAATTTTCATAATTATGGACACATATCCATATATGCAGACATAGAACACCCTATGTCTGAAAATAGATTATTATTTGTTTAACGCCTTTCAACCGCCACGTCGCATTTTAGCACCCAGTGATTTAACACTATTCACTAAAAGACATCAAAGGGGTCTATTATCCAAAGACCGCTGTTGTCCTTAGTTTTTGGGAAGTAATGATAGACCTTATTTTATAGATGTTCCAGAAGAATCCCAATAACTGCGGACCGCATTTGTTGTCTCTACCCAGGTAAATTTAATGCAATTTTTGGCTGTAAATATGGCTGGTGCGGTGAAAGGATTAAATGTTTTTAATCTCGATTTGTGCATTCCACAGCTTTAAAATAAAACTGTAATACCCTTGAAACATTGGCATCATTAAACATACACTACTTTCTTTACCATACGCAATGCTGTATGTCAACAAGATTATACTCGGGTTCTAGATTTATATATTGTAGAACTTACAGTTATAGAGACACATGAGTCCGTATGAATCATATGGCTTTGAATTATAACACAATATTGCCTAAAAACAAACTACCCTAAACACTACATACAATGGAGGAACTTCACTCTATTAAATCTTTTTTGAATAATTTTCCTCCACAACGAAATAGTGGACAATTTGAGGTGGTATCAATATTGATAGCTACCCTAATTTCTTTTCCAACAAGCTTTCTACACAAGAGTGATCGCCGTTATTACACCCAAACCAGTTGACCAACTCGACATACTCAACTGTTCAACTCTCAATTTTTGTTCAGCTGAATGCACAGGCAAGACGTGCTTTGCTTTTATGACGGAATTTTAAAGAAAAGTTATGTACTACTAAATAACAGTATTATTGCTATTTGAGTCTCTGTGTGTGTATGTGTGTGTGTGTGTGTGTGTCGCGCGCGCGCGCGTCGCGTGTGTGTGTGTGTGTGTGTGTGAGTCATGTGCGCGTGTGTGTTTGTGATTGTGTGTGTGGAGTGCAATGTTGTTGTTATGTATGTTATGTGTGTATGTGTTTTGTTTGTGCATGTGCGTGCGTGTGCGTTTGCGAAGGTTTTGCTCATTGTATAAGGGCGTGTCATATTTGGGTGCATGAAGGATATCATGTATAATTATACTTTGTGAA
>JAGGCT020000386.1:0-10000 GCA_017654935.2 Phymorhynchus buccinoides
GTCGGATACGGATGTTCCACCCAGCCCTTGGGAAAAATAAAGTAAATAAGAGAGAGAGAGAGAGAGAGAGAGAGAGAGAGAGAGAGAGAGAGAGAGAGAGAGAGAGAGAGAGAGAGGGGGGGGGGAGAGGGGGGAGAGAGAGAGAAAGAAACAGATATAAAGAAAGTAAGTGAGAGAGAGACTCAGTCAATGAGAAACAGAAACACGCACACTGACACCCACAAAGGAGACAGTGTCTCCGAGGTAAGCTTAACAATAACACTAGTCTTATTGCGTTTACTTTCCAATTCAAGTTTTTTTGTAAAGAACTCCTAGGTAACTGCGCGAGGAAATTGGGACCAATCAGCATCAAGATGGGCGAGCAGTTTTAATAAAATGCGCGCGCATTTCAGAACGAGTTTGAGGTATTTGGCTTTCCATACAGTCGTGCTTTCCAACGCGCGCATCAGCTGGTAGCACCAGAGAGGAAGAGAGCGAAAACTCCCGCGCGGTAGGAAGCATGGCAGCGCTAGGGTACCACCTTCACACCATTACAACTGGGATGCGATTCCTGCCGCCTAAGAAAACAAGGGCATCGCTGAGCGGCAGCAACGCATTGTGACAATGAAAACCCGTCCAGAGATATGTCCTGTCCCCCCCCCCCCCCCCCCCCCCCCCCCCCCCCACCCACCACCCCCAATAAACACACCACTTTCCACCCTTACAGAACGCATAAAATACATAGCCCAAAATTTGAAGCGATTCTGTTCAGTAGTTCACGAGATACAGCTGAACTTTTATACAAACTTCCTTGCACCATGGTACACCACCACACAAAATTTGAAGCGATTCTGTTCACTAGTTCACGAAATAAAGCTGGGGGGAAATTACATAGCCCAAAGAAGAAAATTTCGGTTTTCAAGGTCAAACTTCAAGGTCAAGGTCAGCACTGTGTTGATTAACGAAAGGAAGCTTCCTTTTCAAGCTGTCTACCCCTCTGCCAAGTTTAATCAAAATCCAAACAGTAGTTTTTAAGATAATCGATACACAGACAGACACACAGACACACACACACACAGACACACACACACACACACATAAACCGATCGCAATACCTCGGCCTCTGGCCGGGGTAAAGATGGCAAGCAAAAGGTGTGTGTGTGTGTGTGTGTGTGTGCTGTGTGCGTGCGTGTGCGTGTGCGTGTGCGTGCGCGTGTGCGTGTGCGTGCGCGCGCTTTGATTTGATTTATATCAAGATTCAGCGCCGTATAAATACCGAATGTTGTTGTTGTTGTTGTTTGTTTGTTTGTGTGTGTGGTGTGTGTGTGTGTGTGTGTGTGTGTGTGTGTGTGTGTGTGTGTGTGTGTGTGTGTGTGTGTGTGTTGTGTGTGTGTGTGTGTGTGTGTGTGTGTGTGTGTGTGTGTGTGTGTGGTGTGTGTGTGTACATGTCACGATACTCCTGCAGTTTTGCGCAAGGAAGTACGTGCTAGGGAGGGGTCAGTTACAAAGGAAATCTCATTAAACAACAACAACAAAACAAAATGCATTCACCGCGAGTGCGCAAGAACGTTCCAGAGTCCAACTCCACAGGCGAAGTGCAGGATCCGACGACGAAGGAGAAGTGGGCTGGGTTGACGATCAGCCCACACTTCCGCGGGGGGGGGGGGGCTTCGGGTCTGGTGCGCTGACAGGTCCTTAGTGCTTCCTCCCCAGCAAGGGGTCTCGAGTCCAGGACGCAGGGCGAGTCTCAGTCAAGGCGTCGTTCAGCTGGAAACCGGACTCGCAGCTTCGGCCCCTACGTGAAGTAGAAAATCCAGGGACTAACCCCGGCGGGGATCAGAATCATATCCAACTATGCGCCTCGTGAACTGCGTGTTGTTGCCATAAAATTTTAATGAGATTGAAAAACAATTTTGAAATGGAAAGAAAGAACTGAATTTCCGAAAATAACTTTTGCCGAAAAGTTAGGACATAAAGGCCTTTTACAGTTTTGACTCGTGTTCCAAGCAGGAAAAACAAATGATTAAAAGAAAATATCACTTTTCTTTCATACCTGTGGCGAACGCAGTTCATGATGATTTGCGCAAAAATTCTGAACATCACAACAATGAACAAACCAGTGAACACAAAAGGGACAGTATTACGTCCTCAAATCCCAAAGGCTGCGCACCAACCTTACATTTCAATAACATACTAGAGCGCTGCAAAAAGAACAATTAATACAAAAGCAAGAGTGCGCACTTTTGGGTACACCATATAAACATCAAACCTATTAAAACATTCATTAAAATGAATACTGTGCTCACGAAAATAAATGAGAGCTTATTCAAAGTTCCTTAAAAGGGAACAAATACATTTCTTCCTCGCGGTGAGTCCCCTCTCTGAGTCTGGTTAATTAATTTAATTTAACTTACTGATTCCCAAACCAAACTACTACACAACGACGTGACACGTTTTCGGACTAAGAAGCTAGGAAGATTAAAAATTGTAATATAAAATCTAAATGTTACTAAATACATGAAAATTAATACAAACAAAATAAAGGAAGCTCCCCAATGGTTGTCACCGGCACAGAAGAACCCCAAACCAAGAATACCTGCAAATGAACCGAGAATGAATATGGGAAATGGGAGAGAACTGCTACCGGACTATGGAAACGAAATTAGGCGAAACGGAACCAAAATCGTTAACCAAAAGAAGACACTTTTACCGCTAACGTTCTGGAACCAAAAGGAAAGAAAACTACAGGAACCAATTATAAATTGAACACCGTTTTGACGAGGCAGCGAAGCTTAAAACGTGACTGTCCGCCTAGACCTGAGGCTGTACGAAAACCGATAAGTCCTCTTAGACAAACTAACAAACACCGACAACTAAACACTCACCACAAATCCCTGTGGCTGCTATGTACAAACTACGTTCCCAAGGCCCTTGAACATCAGCGAAGATAGCCCAAGACCTGGTGTTCCCATGCCAAGCGAAGGTGGTAGTTCCCAAACCGGCAGGGCTGGTGTTTCTCCCTCTGAAACGGCTGGTAGGCTGACTGAACAGCAGAAAAAGATTCCAAACGAGTCGTGGCTCGTCCCAGGGTCGCCCCCAATTTCTCCTGAAAGGCGATTTCAGAAGGAGTGCCAAAACGCAACTGATTCGATTTAGACTAAAAAGGGTCCTACAACAACTCTAAAATCCGAACTCTTCGCATCGCCGGAAGACAATTCCTTTCACACAAAGCACGACTTAGGAAAGAAAAACGACAAAAGCAGGCAAGGTTTTAATCAGAAGTTTAATCAATCCACATACACACAGATACACACACACTCGCTCTCTTAACCATCTTCCCCTTCCTTTCTTATCTCCACGTAGTAGGGGGAGTGAGTGGAGCGGGATGAGGCATATTGCTGCGTGCAGACATAGTGGGTGCCCAATAGACGACGTTATAGTGGAGTAGAGTTGGAAGAGGAAAAATATGGGGTGCGTTCAGACACGGAGTCTGCCCGTGACAGTGTGTGTGTGTGTGTGTGTGTGTGTGTGTGTGTGTGTGTGTGTGTGTGTGTGTCTGTGTGTGTGTGTGTGTGTGTGTGTGTCCGTTCTATTTCTGTCTCTTTCTGTCTCTCTATGTGAGATAGTCGCGCAAATTGTATGCTTCCTGCTCGCACAAATTGTATAGAGGAACAGTAGCGCAAATGGGCCAATTCGCTCTTTTTGACAACTCCCGAGGGGAGACACATATGGCAAACAACAATGAGAGAGAGAGAGAGAGAGAGAGAGAGAGAGCGGAGAGAGAGAGAGAGAGAGAGAGAGATAGAGAGAGAGAGAGAGAGAGAGAGAGAGAGAGAGAGAGAGAGAGAGAGAGAGAGAGAGAGCGACACACAGACAGATACAGGGAGACAGAGAGTGAGAAACTGAGAATCAGAAATAGGGAGACAGACAATAATAATAATAATAAATAATAATGGTTATTTATAGAGCGCTTAACTCCCTTTGCAGGGGCTCAAAGCGCTGACAAAGGCCTAAACACTAACATACAGATAAACACCAAGCCAAGAATAATCAACATGAAGACAAGTATCAATGAATATAAACATTAAAAATAAGTGAGACTGTTCATACAAAATGCATGTATTAAACACACGCACGCACGCACGCACACACACATATTGCAGGGTAATATCATCAAGGACTATGTGGATTAGAGGTGAGAGTATGAGGTTTCAAAAAGATGAGTTTTCAGAGAAGTTTTGAAAGACTGAACAGAGGAAGAGTGGCGAACACTGTGTGGTAAGCTATTCCAGACCGAGGGAGCAGAGTACGAGAAAGAAGATTCACCGAAGGATTTAGTTTTAATACGGGGAGTGGAGAGCAGGCATAAGTCGGAGGAAGATCTGAGATGTCGGGTGGGAGTGTAGGTTTGTACAATGTCAGTGAGATACTGAGGGGCAGTTCCATTAATAGAGTTGAAGGTGAGGCATGCGACCTTGTACTGAATTCGAGCAGAAATTGGAAGCCAGTGAAGAGTGTGAATAGCGGGGTGATATGCTGTGTCTTTTTTGCTTTGAAAATCAATCTTGCAGCTGCGTTCTGAACTTTCTGAAGTTTCTGGATTGAGGACTGCGGGCAACCAAATAACAGAGAGTTACAATAGTCTAGCCTAGACAAGACGAGAGAACAGACGAGAGTTTGTGTTGCCTGAGTGGTAAGGAGGTGGCGAATAGAACTTATCTTACAAATCTGTAGATAGGCTATTTTGCAGACATTGTTCACATGTGTTTTCATTGTAAGGTTGGAATCGATAGTGACGCCCAGGTTTTTGACAGAAGGAACAAAATCAATATCTGAGTCACCTATCCTTATGGAAGATGGAAGGGACCTGTCAACAGAGAGTCTTTTAGAAGTCATTATGATGGCTTCAGTTTTGCTGTCATGACAAATGACAAATAAATGAATAATAATATTATCATTATTAAGACAAATAATAATAATAATAATAATAATAATAATAATAATAATAATAATATATAATAATAATACAATAATAATAATAGTAATAATAATAATAATAATAATAATAATAATAATAATAATAATAATAAATAAACGCAATCATACACAGGAACAATACCCAGAATTTGACAAACAGAGAATGAATGAATGAATGGATGAATGGATGAATGAATGAGTGATTTTTGTTCTGAGGATAAATAGAATAAGCATATTTTCCCCCCATCCAATCCTCGAGAAAAAGAAAGAAAAAAAGACCTAAGAATAAAGAAATCAACAAACGAGAACAACATCCAAATCCAAAGAAAGGAACACATATTCTCAATATAAACAGATGCATAATGAACTCAGCGTTGCATATAAATACGTAACAAATGGGAGGTAAAGGGACAGAATATAAATATGTTTATCATCTTTAATTACTGAATGATCGCTTCTGGTCGCCCCACTGGTGATCACTCTACTGGCTTACAGGCTTACTTTATCAATAGAAGGCAACAATTTTTTTTGCTGTGCAAAAGAGAGTGAGTTTGACGTTGCTTAGAAACTGCCTTCAAATGAAGCAACACTGGTGTTAGCACTAAGGATAATAACTCCACCTAAAAAGCCCATTAACAGAATCATTGGAAGAGCGTAGATGTGAAATAATATTATATTCGACTTCAATACGTCGGCATGAAGACTGCATTAAAAAAGGTCATGTAATTTACTAGATTTGAATGAAAGAGATTTTAATGAGATATGAGTGAAGGAGATCTATTGACCGTTTTTGACCGTTATTTAACTTTCACTTTTAACTGACATTGCCAACTCCTTCAAATAATTAAGGAGGATCAGATCTGAGCAAAAATATAAAACTAAACTACTGTGAAATAGTACTTGAAATATTCAGAATATGGAAAATTCGTTTGTGGACGTTAAAACCGTTAATTTTGTACATGACAGATTTGTAATGGAAGAATGTGCAAAAGAATGGTCATATTGGTAAAATCAATTTAATAAATGTCTTTGTAATTATTAAACTGACTGTAAATTATATCGTCTTTGTTGTATGAGTTAACAACCAATCAAAATCAAAGCTCTAGAACAGGAAGGTCATACCGGAAGTGAGCAATTTGGGCATGAATAGGTTGTAGAAATACTAACAGTTTCTATGGCTGTTTAAACTAAACCATTATTAGATAATAATGGCCGTTTTAGACTAGAGATTATCTGTAATAGGTTGGTTTTGCTGTTTTTGCAAATTTGTCCTATGTTCATGACAAAGCAAACCGGAAGTACTCACATTTAAGCAGGTCATGCTGCAGAACTCCTAAATCATCATACTATTATTACTCAATCTCACAAGAGTAACAATTGTGGTTTGCAATATAAATCGAGTTATTTCTGTGCCTTTTACTACCCCTACCCCCTATTTTACACTGACAGAATAGGTCCCTTCATATATATATATATATATATAGGTATAAAATAGTATAGGCGTCAATTTAGTTTTGGCAAACAATTAAATTTGCAAAGTACACTGACCAAACTTTCAGAAAAATATAGTGACCAATCCCCCCCCCCCCTCCCCCCCCCCGCCAGGGTGAGGGGAGTCTATGGACACCTGTAGGTCTACAACCTTAGCTGGCCGAATCTCTTTCGGTCGAACGGGTGCTCGGCCGAAACGAGCGAAGCCAATTAGTGCTCTTTTCCTTTTCGCCCGAGAAAAAAACAACGAATCAAACATAACCCTACTTAACATAAGTATTCATCTTTTGAATGAGAAAAACCCATAACAAGATCGAACTTAATCCTCTATATTATACTCTGTTTGAACATGCACAAAGTTAGCAGTAAACACATATGCACGATAAAAGCAAGAGAGAGAGAGAGAGAGAGAGAGAGAGAGAGAGAGAGAGAGAGAGAGAGAGAGAGAGAGAGAGAGAGAGAGAGAGAGAGAGAGAGAGAGAGAGAGAGAGAGAGAGAGAGAGAGAGATGTGCAAAAATAGTGTCCGTAAGGCCCTACTGTAACGATGAGTTTTGTGATGTCCATAGACTTTTTTTTAAACATCTACAAACACTGAATTAATGAATCACTAAAATTGGTAATAAGTTTAGAACGAAGTCAACACCGCAAGTGCATCTAAATACCGGTATGCATGCTTATTAGCAAACTGTATGGTGGCTATTTATCACAGTTTCTTTCTTTCCTGGTTGTTAAGTCAAAGCGTTACCCTGATCTTGTACCAAATGAAAACAAATAGCGTGTGTGGGACGAACGAACGACTGTAAGTATCGATTTGAAGCCGTGTGTGTGTTTGTCAAGTTGTAAGTATATCTGTGCACCATCCAATAATGTCCACAAGTTAAAAACGGCCCAGTTATCTCTGGAGTCCCTCGGGGCACCGTACTCGGACCAGTGCTCTTCTTACTTTTCATCAACGACTTGCCAGACCAGCTCAGAAGCTCAGTCCGTCTCTTTGCGGATGACTGCATTGTCTACAGGGAGGTACAACTCATGACGACTGTTCCATCCTGCAGGAAGGCCTTCACCATCTGGAGAAATGGGAGAGAACCTGGGGAATGGATTTTCACCCAGGTAAATGTAACATCATGACCATCACCAGATCCAGATCTCCCAAAGCATTTACCTACAAATTGAAAGGGCACATCTTAGAGCAGACAAACTCATCAAAATATCTAGGGGTTCATTTATCATCTGACCTCAGCTGGAAGACCCATATAGATTGTGTGTCAAAAAAGGCAAATGGTGTATTAGGATTTCTAAGACGAAATCTGAAGAGCTCCAAAACAGAAACAAAAGCCAATGCACCCTCGTTCGTCCCCACCTTGAATACTGCTGCTCAGTCTGGAGTCCATACCACCAGGACCAGATATCTAAGATCCAAATGGTACAACGCAGAGCAGCCAGGTACGCAACCAACCGCTACCACAACACCAGCAGCGTTACATCAATGCTGGATGAACTAGGTTGGGAAACACTAGAATCTAGGAGACAGAAGATCCAGCTCACAGTATTCTTCAAAATCATCAATAACCTTGTTGACATCAAATGTAATCAATATCTTACCAACATGCCAACACGAACAAGAACGAATCACTCGAACAAATTTCGGCAGTTCCCCCAGAATACAAATTGTTTCAAAATCAGCTTCCTTCCAAGGACGGTTCCAATTTGGAACGCACTTCCAGCATCTGCAGCAGAAGCTCCCTGCTTGGTATCTTCTAAGCGGGAGCTCAACACCCTGTCATTATAACTGTATCACTGCCTCCCCAGCAAAAAGTGACAATGATGGTTGGGGCTGTGCCGGTCGGGGTACGTCACCAGGGGCCGCTACGGTAGCCGGATTGGCCTGACCTGAGACATGAAACGCTGGGAAGAATTCTATTTTTAGTTCATTTGTTTTTGTGATGATGTTTAGTTTGGTTTATTTTTCTTTCTGTCGCAACGCACAACGCTGTATACGTGTTCAGGGGGACAGAGCAGCATAGCCAGATTCAGATTCAGAATAATGCGAACTCAACACAATTGGGGAAATTAGACATTTTTGTTTTCAGATTTATTCTGCAGCTGTTCTAGGCAATTACTTTAGCTGTTGTTATCACGGGCTATTATTGGGTAGGTTGTTGTTGTAAATGGGTACTACTCTGCATCTGCATCTTCGTATGTCGTGTTTATGTGCCGGGGACATGATTAATTGTGTTGCATACTTATGACTTTGAAGCCCTCAGGGGCTGGAATTAGTTCTCAATACAAACTTGAAACTTGCACCTTGCAACCACCACCACCACGCCCTTTGTGCTACTACAATCGATAGGATGTAGCTGGCAGAAATAAATCGCTTGAAGTTAATTAAGGAGAACGACAACACTGGAAGGAAACAAACCGACTACTTTCTCTAAAAGTGCCATAAATCACAGAGACTCTGGATACTATTGCACGACAGACCTCTATCTGCACCTATACATACGCATGCGTTGTATACACACAGACAGACGGACAGAGATTTGTTTGTCACAAACTTAAGTGCGCGTGCGTGCGCACACGCACACACACATACACACTACACGCGCACATACACACACACACTGCATGCGCGTGCGCGCGCGCACATACACACACACACACGCTCACACTCAGTGCAGGCGCGCGCACACACACACGCACGCACACACACATACACACACACACACACACACACACACACACACACACACACACACACACACACACACACACACACACACACACACACACACACACTTGATTTCCCTCTAACCCTATACGAACAGTGCAAATTAGTTAAATCGCATACATAGAAACGCTTTCAGTGTAGCATGACGCATCATGATAATCATGAATATTTTCTATATGAAAGGAACTAAACATGATTTTAGTTTAAATAGAAGTTTACTTTCATTAATGCATAGATGGAAACTAGGTGCTTTTAAAACAAAATATGTAAAACATAATGTAGTTTGTGGATGGGGAAACAAAATAACTCCTTATCGTATTCTTTCATATAAGGACATACAGCAATTTATCCCAGATTCGTTGCAAAATGGCAGACACAATCTTTACAATTCTCCAGCCCTAACGTATGTATGAATGTTTCGTTAGCTTAGAACACAGTTCGATTGTAAACTATTTGTATTTTGTTCCTTATTGAAGGGGAGTGGGGTGGAGTGGGATGAGGGGTGGTGGTGGTGAAGGCGCTGTTCTTGTTTGTGTGTTTGTGTGGTTAAAAAAACAACAACCCCGTTCAAATAGTTTTGTTAGTGTTCTTGCTTTTACTTCTTCTTTGTTTATTACTGCATGTTATATTAATATTATTCCCAAATTGCTTTGCATCACGCAGGCCGATTGTTTTCTAAATTTTAACAAAGCATTGCTTTATTTTCATATTTGTTTTAAATACTGACACCGGTATCATTAATTAATCATTGTCACCGCATTGCCAACCAACTGAACAGTACTCAATAGAGACAGCAATATGCAGATTTTCTGACTCCCCCACCC
>JAGGCT020000386.1:15000-16371 GCA_017654935.2 Phymorhynchus buccinoides
TTGTCGTTATTTTTAAGGGACTTATGATGATTTTAGTCTCTGATCGTAGTCAAAATATTGATTTTAGAGGGGGGTGGGGTAAGTGTTTCCTCTTGTTGTCAAACATGGCATGGGATTGTACCTTTTCTATTTGTTTTGTATGACAAGGACACACTAAATATTATTCCTGCAAAGTTTGAGACAAATGTCGTTACCTTTAAGGGATTTATGATGATTTTAGTCTCTGATCGTAGTCAAAATATTGATTTTAGAGGGGGGTGGGGTAAGTTGTTCCTCTTGTTATCAAACATGGCATGAGATTGTACCTTTTTTATTTGCTTTATATGACCAGACCATACTAAAAATTATTCCTGCAAATTTTCAGACAAATTGCGTTATTTTTAAGGGACTTATGATGATTTTAGTCTCTGATCGTAGTCAAAATATTGGTTTTAGAGGGGGGTGGGGTAAGTTTTTCCTCTTGTTGTCAAACATGGCATGAGATTGTACCTTTGCTATTTGTTTTATATGACAAGGACATACTAAATATTATTCCTGCAAAGTTTGAGACACTTTTCGTTACTTTTAAGGGATTTATGATGATTTTAGTCTCTAATCGTAGTCAAAATATTGATTTTAGAGGGGGGTAGGGTAAGTTGTTTCCTCTTGTGTTAAAACATGGCATGAGATTGTACCTTTTGTATTTGTTTTATATGACCAGAACATACTAAATATTATTCCTGCAAAGTTTCAGACAATTTCGTTATTTTTAAGGGACTTATGATGATTTTAGTCTCTTATCGTAGTCAAAATATTGGTTTTAGAGGGGGGTGGGGTAAGTTTTTCCTCTTGTTGTCAAACATGGCATGAGATTGTACTTTTTTTCTTTGTTTTATATAACCAGATCATACTAAATATTATTCCTGCAAATCTTCAGACAAATTGTGTTATTTTTAAAGGACTTATGATGATTTTAGTCTCTGATCGTAGTCAAAATATTGATTTTAGAGGGGGGTGGGGTAAATCTTTCCTCTTGTTGTCAAACATGGCATAAGATTGTACCTTTTCTATTTATTTTATATGACAAGGACATAATAAATATTATTCCTGCAAAGTTTGAGACAATTGCCGTTACTTTTAAGGGATTTATGAAGATTTTAGTCTCTGATCGTAGTCAAAATATTGATTTTAGAGGGAGTGGCTTACGTAATCTATTTCCTCTTGTTTAAAAAAAACGGCATGGTATTGTACCTTGTGTATTCGTTTTATATGGCAAGGACATAATAAACATTATTACTGCAAAGTTTGAGACAATTGTCAGTACGTTTAAGGGACTTAATATGATGATTTTAGTCTCTGATCGTAGTCAAAATATTGATTTCAGATGGGGGT
>JAGGCT020003869.1:0-10733 GCA_017654935.2 Phymorhynchus buccinoides
ATAGGCAGATAACGTCCCGCACACATACAAATAACTTAAAGTCTACCTTAATCTTTATTCCGATATTCATATTTTTTGCTTTGTACCCAGTGCTAAGCATGTATGGGTATTGCACCAAACATAGATTTTTCGTTTCAATAGTATTCTTACTTTGCGGTTCATACTGGGTCTAAGGCTTCTGGTGTGAGGGGACTCGGTATGGTATTTCTTTTGGACCGTTCATCTAACTGGGGGTTGGCGGTTATATGGTTCTAGTTAAGTTGAGTTTGGGATCTTCTGATGGAGCATTGTGTATTTGGAGATTTTCTACACCCTTGGTGGAAGCGTCGCGCCACGTTTATTTTTCAACTTGGCCAGTAAATTAAAGGGACACGTTCTAATAAATGGAAGTTTGCTTATCGAAGAAAAACATGGTACTCTCTATCGTCGTTTGATAAGAATGCTCCCCGGTGGGGATGCCTCGTGTATGTCTTCCTCGCGGGTGAGTTTGTATTTTAAAAATATTTTCCTCCCAGCCTTCTGGAAGTTCTGTGCTTGGAAGACTGTTTCTCTCACTTCTCCGACTGTCTCTTTGACTCTTTTTTGCCTTTTGCCTGTTGTCTTTCTAATCCTCTACTATATTTCTGACTATTATTGGCCATTCTCTCTGGTTGTTTTTTTTTAAAAATACATGCATCTTCCAAATATTTTTTCTCAGTTTGGAGCTCCTCCGAAATTGAGTGCCTGCTGTAGTACGCAGCGTGTGAGTATCTCCAGTGAACTGAAAATACCTGAACACGATTTTGTTGTTTTCCTGAAGTGAGATTTTAGCGAGAATGGGTTTCAGAAGTTTAATTTATTTATGTTAGCTTATGAGAACAATCAGAGTTATGCGCAATCTCTTTTCTGTGGGTAAATTGCACTGTTTGAATTAGTTGTCGATGCTCGTTTTTTTTTTTCTTTTTTTTTTCTTTCTTTTTTGTTGTTGTGAGTTATGACCATTCTCTTGTCTTTGCTACTTTGTACATTTGAATTTACCATGGGGTTTTTTTTAATGTTTTTTTTTTGCTTTTTTGTTGTGAGTTATGAACAATCTCTTGTCTGTGGTACCTTGCACATTTGAATTTACCATGCTTTTTGGGTTTTTTTGTTGTGAGTTATGAACAATCTCTTGTCTGTGGTACCTTGCACATTTGAATTTACCATGCTTTTTTTTTTTTCTCTCAAGTTTTTATTTTCTGTTTTCTTGGAGACGGAACCTCACATATTATCTCCCTTTGCTTGTGGTAACACTTTATTTCAATACATTTGCATTGCATCTTTATTTGTTTTATTTTGCATTTTTGGGATGTGACTGAGAAGAGAAAATATAACTTTTTATAATGGATGGTATATTTTTTTTTTCGATGAATGAATTTTTTTCACAATTACATTATGCCAGTTTCTGGGTGTTTTTTGTGTGTGTGTTTTCATGATGAATATTAGCTTCTATTGTTGTTTTGTATATACGCTATGCTGCGTGTATTTTGAATGTATATGTATCTTAACAAATCTGTTGCACTTTTGTGATCTACATTATCTGGCATTCTATTGTTCTTCGACTGGAAAGGCAAGTTAAGTTCTGTTAAAAATTCAACTTGATAATCATGGAAAGTGCCCTTAATAATTTGTGATGGTGCATGGGATAAAACCTACATAAGTCGCTCTGAGTGTTTTTGAGCAAAAGCCAAAAATAATAGTCAACAACCCCCCAAAATATCAATTTTATATTTAAGGCAAATTTATGTCTATTTTTAATGTATTCTACCAGTATCCACAACATGAAAGACAGTTTTGAATTATTTCTTTGTTTATTTGATTTGATTTTATAAATCAAATTAATAGGGTAGAAACAAAGAGGCAAAGTTGTATCTTTCTAGGTCCCAGATTTCTGCAAATGATCTATGTATTTCGAATGCCAAACTTCAAATCATATAGTAAAAAAACAAGTGTCCGTGTGTGTCTGTCTGTCTGAAACACAATACGGTGCCTTATAACTACGCCGGTTTTTTTTTTTACCGAATCGCTTCAAATTTACTATCAGCCCTAATAATTATAAAGATAAAAACTAGACAATTGCGGGTTTCTGTGTATTGTCAAGGAATCTTTGCTCCATCATGAAGAATTAAAATGTCAATTTATGCTCATATTCCGATTATGTCTGTTTTTCCCATGCACTGTCACATATGGATTTGCCTTCTAGTGTTTGTTCGTTGACTTTATTCCTCCATACATATCCAGCTTGCCTTTAACTACTGTTGTTAAGTAAACATCATGCTCTCGGGTCTTTCATCAAATTTCTTTAACCCTTTCACCGCTAAAGTCGCCTTTTAGCACCACAATGATTTTACCACCGTTATGTCACTAAAAGGCATCAAATTGGGTCTATTATCCAAAAACCCTATATTGTCTTAGTTTTGGAGAAGTAAGGATAGACCTTATTTTATTTATTGTTTCAGAAGAATCCCTGATATTGCAGATGGATTTTGTTCTCTGCCCAAGTAAATGTAATGGAAATGTGTGGCTGAAATATGGCTGGCAGCGAAAGGGTTAATGTTAGTCCTTTTGTTCACACAATCAAGTCATTGGTTTTTTATGTGTGCTTTTATACCATTCATATCCAATGTTATATAACTGTTAACTGACTTCTACCATCATATTTTTGTCTTTCATAAAATGATATTCCTGCCTGGTTTTTTTGTGGTTTTTTTGGTTGTCTTTTTTAGGCATGTATTCTGAAATTGAGTCACATTATTTTCGTCTTTGTGTTTCTGGTCACACCGTTACGTTTTTTGTATACAAAGCTGTATGCAGTTTTCGCAAAATCGTTATATTTTCACCAGTTCACCTCATGACTTCTCCGTAAGGTATTTGTTAAATACTGTTAGTATTGTCTGTATTGCAATCGTTTAAGTTGTTAATATGTTTTATATTGATATGTTTTTTGTTGTGTTATTATTGTTGTTTTTGGTATATTAGTTTGTCAGGGTTTTTCAATATCGCAAAATCTACTCATGGGTGCTACTCTTTTCATTTTTAAACAGATTTCATTCAGCATTTTTTATTTTTACCAGAAACTGAACTTCACAGGTGTCTTTTTTAATTAATAAATTTTTTAAAATTTGATCCACAAGCCGGAGTTTTCTGGGTGGTTTGTTGGTAACTTGTCTATTTGTTGCTATCGTGGAAGTTGTACAAAGGGCCAATGTCAATAATTTGTCGCAAGGCCTTAATCAACTCAAACTGTCTCTGGTCATAATCGTTTTTAGCTGTCTTCTGCTTATGTTATTTATCTCTCTCGTTGAAAAGGTTGCCCAACCACCGCGACGAAAGAGAAGCCCCTGAATCGCACCAACGGGGCTCATGCCCCGTGTACCCTGCCGTGGCCATGGGCTCCCTGGACCCCTGCCTTTATCCGCGAGCGTTTATTTCATTTGGGGGACGTTGTCAGCCAAAAAAAATACTCCATGAATTTGTTATCTCATACTATATTGCAAATCCCGTTGTAAGTTCGATCTATGTATGTTTTATATTCAATATCAATCTAATTCAAAAATCTTTATTATACCATTAAAAAACAGTTATTAAAATAGTAAAATTATTCTTCACACAACATGTGCAGCTAATTGAAAACTAAAAACCAAGTACACTTAACATCAATTAGTAAGAACACACCACAACCCGATCAGCGCGCCCACACACACACACACATAACACACCCACACCACACACACACACCACACACTATTTTATGTATTTACGTAATTTGATATATTATACATAAATTAGGGATTCATCAAACATATCAACCAATAAATGTAAATTGTTTGCAAGGCATTTTACAAAATATTGCATCAAATTCACACCCATAGAAACAGAGAAGAGAGAGAGAGAGAGGGAAAGCGAGAGTAGAGAGATTGGAGTAAGAGAGAAAGAAGTGAGAGAGCGAGAGAGATAACAGTCCATCAACATTGATATAAATCAATAGGCAAAATATACAGGAAAATATATTAATCATCGTCAACCATACACTCACATTACACCCACCAGACTATATGCAAAACATTATCAAGCAGGCGTTACTATCGTATATTAAAGTTATTTTAAACAACATCATCAAATAAAAGTCAAATTCAGTCATTAAACATTATCAACAGATCTCACTAGTAACCAGTATTAAACATAATTACATAGGATCAGTAAATCACAGACAGGCCAGTAGCACCCCCCCCCCCACACACACACACACAAAAGAATGAGTTTACAGCGACAAGTTTGTGAGAGCGCAGTGTTGGAGTTATTCAGGTGATTGTATGGCGGATGGAATGAAGGAGCTGCTTGAACTGACTGTTTTTCTTTGCGCCAGAGGTGCCCGATCAACTGCAGTCAGCCCTGAAAATCATCAGTGATATTTTGAAAAGAGTCATGGAAGCGGGAATAGAGTGGGGATCACAGGAGGAATCTTGCACCCAGCTTGTATGATCTAATGATAATCTTTGTATAAATGTTCGACAGGACTTGCTAACTCTGTAATCTTTACCAACACGATTTTATGATGCTCTAGGCGCTTGACAATAGCGTGACAGTTCGATGCTGATACGATCACTACAGTTAAATCATCAGTAACCAGGCAGTGGATTAGTGAATGATTTTTCGCTTTTTTTTTTTTTTTTTTATTTTTCTTTTTTTTTTTTGTGCTTAATCGATCGTTATGTTATTTGGATATATGAGTATCGTGGATTGTCATGGTTTGTTTCATGTTGGGCAAATCGACATAATAGAGCCCATTAGGTGCGGAAACTAATAAAGCTGGTGGAGGCTGGAAATCCCCAACCCTGTCGTATTGAAGACTCTTTTACTATGTCAATAAAATTTACTCCTCACCTTACCCTAACTGAGCAAATTGATTACCATAAAGCCAGATATTGTGTTGTCTTCGTGGATCCCCAGTCAGTTTCCTTCTGCCTGATCCTGCTTCATTCAATCAGCAATATTGTGAGCGGAGGAGAATAATGACATAAGTAAGCGTTGGCGCTGGTTTATTTTTGGTTGTTTTTTTAATTTATTTATTTAATGATTTTTTTTTTTAATGTTCGATGTAAGTTGGTAACAGTAGACAAAATGTTTAATGGTTAAAACCTGCCAAATTTTATTATCTCTTCTAGCACAATGGGCGAATATCACACAATTATTATATAATATTATTCATCCAAGACATCACTCTTGTGCGTAATTTACACAAGTTGCAGTAAGCTAACGACGTTGCGCAGGGCATTTAAACCCTTCTCACACTTCGCTGCCAATGTCCCATTTATGCACCACAAAGGTTTAACACCAATATCACTAAAAGGCATCACAGTCAGGGCCTGTTATTTGAAGACCTTATTTTCTTAATTTTGTGAGGTAAGGAATGTAGTCTTAATGTTATCAGTTCACACAGATGTACTCCCCAATATTGCAGATAAAAAAAAAATGTTGCTAATTCTACCAGTTAAGTTTAATTGTATTTTTGGCCGTTTGAAAAAGTGGCATTAGGCTGCTGAAAGGAAGTGTTAATACTTCAGAACACTTTCTCGTGCTTACAGTTTACCATTATTTTATGACTGCTGGACACAACCCGCAGCTAGATCTTCGCAAGCTGAAGTTGCTACAGGCCTAAGACTCACGATAGTTTCAAAAGGTTTAGCTCCGTAGGAATCACTTACTTGGGACATTTGGTGTCTACCCGTAGCGCTAAGCAGCAGTGGATGTAGGGGTGGAAGTTGCCTTGGCCCATTCGTTCTACAGGTAGGTCCATTCTTTTATCCAAACAAAACAGTTCAGCCAGGGATAGAGAACTCAAGAATCTGTCTGTTTAGTATTGGGGATTCCTCTGTGAACATATATAAAGTAAGGCCCTGTCCCTTACACTGCCAAAATTAAAGACGCGCGTACTTTGTGTGAGACATCAATCGATACTCCTGTATTTTTATTCCTTTTTAGTTACTAACATGGAGCTTGTTAAATCTTTGTGGGGACAATAAAATGCGACGTTGGCGTGAGAAAGGGTAAAAAATATTTTCACCTTACACGTGAAGTTTTAGGCTTACCCTCCATCGGAGCCGTGTTAGGGGCATCTATGTCTGCTGACAAACCACTCTGGTTTTATAGCCCATGCATTACTATAACATTCAAGTGTACAGGCCTTCTGCCTTGCTTTATACAAGTGGAACCTCCCTTCTAAAGGAACCTACATCCAATTACACAAGACTACCCCTTCCACAACATAAAAAAGACTCTACTATCTCTTGGAGACATTGCCCCTTCTTTGATAAGTAATTACTATTACAACAAACATCCCCTAGTAGAACCCCATACTTTATAAGACTTCATATTGGATGATTTTTGAAGGTCTTAATAATGGAGGTTTCCACTGTAGCTAGCAACAATTTACTTTATATAGATTTCTGGTTGTGGCGTCTTGGGGGGGGGTTCGTCTCCCATATACACCAATTTATATACCCAGTTACTATAATAAAAGTTTGACACAAATAAACAGACTGCAGTTACTACGCCGTGAACTAAAGCTGTACAAATGTATGTAATTATTCAATTCAGTCCTTTCCGGTGTCACCCCGACTTATCTAGTTAAGTGTGCAACACCCACATGACCGTTGACATATCTTTATTGCGCGACGCAGGTTGCACTCCTATTCTTGTAGGCAGGGAAGATGCCAACTATTCTGTCTTGGCCGTTTTAGTTTTTGAGGACACTGGTAGACTCTGCGTACAAAAGCCATGCATACTTGACTGTGTCCTTTTTTTATGTAATGTCACAAAACATTAGGCTAACGTTTTCCCTTCCTTCCCACTCTATTTTCATCTCATATTTTATAAAAAACAGCTTTAATTCTACACGTTTTATCAGTCGCTTCAAAGGGCTATTCTTCTTGATTCTGTGTTGTCTTTAGGTTGTTTTTACCCACGAAAACAAATAGAGCTCGTCGAATTGATATCACCAAATACGAAAAAAACTTTAAATTTAATATCTCCACACCATTCAATTCCAGCTAAAGAAAACGAAATCTTTTTTTTTTTTTTTTTTTTTTGAGAAAATAACAACTGAACTATTTCGTGTTTCTTTGTTCGCACAATTCACGTTTGAATCATAAGAAGAAGCATGCCACATTGAAAGTTATATTATTGTCTATTTTGCAGTTCAGCAAAACTAGCATTACAATGAGGTTGGGGTGTTGTTTTTTTGGTGTCTGGCTGCGTTTTACGTGGATGCAGCCGATGAGAAAATATACTTGAAATTTTTTTGTTTCATATAATATAAATAGCCCTCTGTGTAATTTAACAGAAAAATCATTGGTTATTGGTGTTTCTTTTTCATTTTTCATTTTTAAAATCCTTAATTTTGGGTTACTCAAAAAAATTATCAAATAAAACAAGTGAAATAGTTCAGTGCGATTATTGCTTGTTTTCATTTTTGTCTATACAATGTCTATTTCGTCACACTCCAATGAGCGACTTAGCTGGCTCCTTTTGTCCACCAGGCGGCCACATAGACGCTGTCGAGTGGGGCTAATCCCTCTATATACTTCTTAGTTGGTGGGATAAGAGAGAGAGAGAGATAGGAGGACGCAGTCCCCACCTCCTCTCTCTCTCATGACGACCCCCTGTTGAGCCGCCTCCCCGGCACTAGAAACATACCACGCGCTAAAGGCACCCTACTGGTTCGAATGGGCCTGCCCCCTGGTGCGTGCCCAAATCTAATCCACACAATATAAGTCCGGACCATTCCAACAAAGGTGATGTTGAAATATCTGTATTCACTTCTGTGTTGCTTTTGTGGTCATATTAGTGGTTGTTAGCATTGTCAAAACTGTGGTATACCTAATAACTGTTATAGGCAATCAGACAATGACAGAAGTTGCTGATGCTATATTGAAGGATACACCAGTCGGAACCTCCCTCATAAGACTTCCCATTACAAGATGCCTTGCCCATCATAAGGGGACTCTACCTCTCTGAGAGACGCATCTGCCCTCTGTGCATATCATTAAAATTACAAAGTCCCTTATCACCGAACAACCCTATCCCTTCTAATATAGCCTACATATATGAGTGCGGTAGGGGGTGAATTTACTTTAAGGTCTTAATAACGGATCGGTTCCCAAATCCTGCACCAATAGCATTTTGTGTTCGAAATATATACCCAAACAATAGCTCGTGATAATCACAGTTCACAGTTGACATTAATCTACTGATCTTGACAGTGAGTTTGATTCGAGCGCGTCACAAAAATCATGGCATAGCAAGATCACACGAATGGGAGTTGGGGGAAAGCATAGCCCTAATCTACGGTTTTAGACGACCTGGCCAGTCAATCTCCAACGCAACGTTCAGTGCTGCAACCAGCATGATGCCAAGTCCCAGCAGCCTATATATTTTTGTATTTTTTATTTTCTCCCATCCCCCTTCCCTTCTATCTTTTCTTTCTTAGGCGTCACTGTTTTAACCGTACAGCAGGGCTTATTCTTTCTTCACTTACTTCATCTTCTTTCTTCTTTCTTAACCCCAGGCATGAAAACAGCTCCGCCAATTTTTTTCTTCTATTGAAATTGAGCGATCTCCCCCTATCCGCCGGAAAAAAAACAACGAACCAATATTATCTTTACACGCCGCAATCTTCATCTTCGCGCCTTTTAGCTATTCCGACAGTGCATCTCAACGATGGCCGCCCGGGCGGGCGGCCCGTGTCCACCACTACGCCGAGAACGCATGTATGGCAGTCGTGGCGCGATAACCAAACATGTAAAGAGAATAAGAAAAGTACGTGCAATCGTTGGAGAAGTGACTGGCTGCAGGATGTAAGTTTGTGGCCGAAGAGTCGGCGATGTTATTCGGAAAAGAGACAAAGACAAAGAGTTTGAAGCTTTTTGTGAACCTTGTCAAAATGTCAGTTGGAAGGCGAAGTAGGATGCGTGAAATGCTTGTTAAAATGATGTTCACAGATACTTATCTCTGTGAAATTCGGGGCTGCTCTCACCCGGAGAGCGCGTCACCACAGAGTACAGCGCCTACCCTTTTCTCTTTCCTTTTTGTAAGGGCAGTGGTGCGGGTGGGGGGCACTTTTTGGTGAGGAGGGGTGTAGGTTGGCGCACTTATAAAAACTAGCTGTCAATTTGGGCCATACCACGCAGCAGTATTTCTCCTGCTTCCATACGACGACTTTATACGGTCTGCTGGGTGATTTTTATGCCGCGTATAAAGGCGCTTTACGGGTCAGACTAGCTTTTAAGTTCCCCATCCGAAGGACTGGACGTCCACTTCAATTTTTCCTGTCAAACTATTAAGAAAGTGGCGAGGAGGCCGGGATTCGTACCCGGTGTCATTCACACTGCAGGCACGCATTACATTTGTCTGCGGCGTGGCGTGATATCTCTTATGTAGTGAGCACGAACGTCTCTAACCTACTCTGCCAATCCTATCTATCATGTAAAGCCACGCTACGTGTTAGTGAATAGAGTGGGAGCCTAAGGACCCTCAAATATTTTCCATGCAGACTAGTGTTAGTTGTGATAATCTAGGCCCCCCCTTTTCGACGTGAAGATATGTGGCATAATGTCAAGGTGGTACCCTGGACTTTTTGTAAAATTTTGGTCAGTAGAAGACAGGGCAACAATTCTGTTTCTCTATGTCCTGATTTCTGCAAAACGAATGCCAAACTTCACAATATGATTATCATAATTATGTGCAGTGTTGAGCCACGCACGAGTACTGTATTTGTTTTATCCTTTTATTTACTTGTTTTTTTTTATACCCTGTGGACCTGCATGAATACGTGAGCGTAATGGCTTACCGTTTCCAGCACTGTCCTGAATCTAACTGTAGCTATAGGGTATCAGTGGACGGGGAATGTCGTCACGTTATTGAATTGTACTAATGAATTGTTTTATGTCTTCCGTGGTTTTGTACGCTTGTTAAGGCATTATAGGATTTTGGCTGTTTCTTGACTGTACTTGCGTCGAACTTTATCGCCAAAAGTGACAGTCCCCTGAGATTAAACCGTAGCTGTTTGACCGGACGCCTGATAACAGACTAAATAAACTAAACTACGCTCTCAGTATGGTTTTGACGATGATGTTTTTTGTCGATTCTGAGGTTTTTGTTTCTAGAATCTGTTGATCGTTTGGTCGTTTGTTGTTGTGTTTTTTGTGTGGGGTTTTTCCTGTCTTTTGTTTGTTAATCATTGTTGTGCATTGTGCATAAGCGGAAAAAAAACCCCAGCATAAAGTCTCTCAGAGTGTTTTTGGAGCAAAAGCCAAAAATAGTCAACAACCCCCCCAAAAAACATCATTTTTTTTAATTTATGTCGATGTTCATATGTCTATTTTTGTAATGTATATCTAACTCAGTTATCCGCACAACATGAAAGGACCATTGTTGAAATTGATTTCTTTGTACTTGATCTGTTTCATAATTTTTGAGTCAACAGAAACACAGAGGCAAAATTCTGTCTTCTAGTTCGGATTTTTCTGGCTAAGCGAATGCCAAACTTCAAATAATTAATGAAATAAGAACTAGACAAGATAACTCAATTTGGGTTCAGTGTATAACAGAAATCTTTTGCTCCAATCATCCACCAATTTTAAATCTCAATTTAGGCCCAAAATGTCCATCCTGTCTGGTTTTCCCAACACTATCACACTTGTGTTGTTTCTTCCTCA
>JAGGCT020003870.1:0-10731 GCA_017654935.2 Phymorhynchus buccinoides
AAAAATCAGCAGTGATGTTTAGACAGAAACAGGTCATGGATGACAGGATGTGGTCAGCAGACACTGGAATACCGATATAGATAAAACCAATTTTCAGTTAATCCACAGAATAACATCAATAATATTACAAAGCATATTAACAATCATTCTACTTGATCATTGGTATGCAACGAACATATAAACCATGCATAACTGTTACAGTCTCAGATATGCACCAACCATCCTCCCTATCAACCGAGAGCACCCTGCTCCATCCCTGAAAGTCCGTGTGTGGTTACTGGTGTCAGACTACATTAGGTATACCAAGCACATAGCTACTACCCTGCGTGTGACCATCCAATACGATGCAAAGTATCCTTGCAAATTTTCCCATGGTGTAATCTGCAGAGTTTATCATGGCTGCAGAGCCCACCGAAAAAACCCCACACCAACTCATAAACCAGTAACACATCCAAGCAGGAGTGGGGGACCAGGAGAGGCGAGGCCAGTGCATCTCCGACAAGAGAGAGGGGGAGAGAGGAGAGGTGGTGGGGAAGAGAGAGAGAGATAGAGAGAGAGAGAGAGAGAGAGAGAGAGGAGGAGAGAGAGAGAGAGAGAGAGAGAGGAGAGATGGGGGGGGAGTGAGGATGAACTAACCAATGACAGAAGAAATTAAACGAGTGAAGTGAAAGAATGCATGGATTTATCACTTTTAATATGTGCAATTCATAAATACCTATTTTGGACTTTCTAAGCTACAACACAACTCGCGCGCGCGTGCGTCACACACACGCAACACCCGACGCATCACACACAGCACACCACACACATGCCCACACCACACACACCACACACACACACGCAAACGCATGTGCTCATGTCGCGTCACGAGCAGACAGAAGAAAGAGGAGAGAGGAGAGGTGGGGGGGGGGGTTGCATGTACGCGTTCGTAGGTAGTTCACCAATTAAGCTGATGAAGGAAGTGAAAATAGGGGTTTTTGCGCCCTCTTCGCTTTCGGCCATGTGGGGCATGTGTGGGACCAATACTGGGGCATACCCCTGAGGCAGTGCTTACCATTAAAGTTCCATCTTTTTTAAAAACAAGATATTGTCACTGCCACAATATTTTAGGGATGAAGGAAATGATTATGCTGAACTTTATTTTGTTACGTACAAATATTTTATACACATGATATTAAACATATTTTTAAACGAAAAACAGACAGGCAAACAAACATCACTAGCAAAATGTCCTTTTTCCACAAGAATGTGTCTTTGTTCTTTTTGATTGAAGCATATATGATTTTCAATCCTCTATGTTGTCTATATGCACTTTTTCCTTAACTTGAGCAAGCTAGCTTGTTGTTTTGCTTCAGTTTAGTTGCCATGTATGTTTTTGTTATGTAAAGACAATCACCAAGAGCAAAGCCTCAGGCTCACGTCTGATTTTTATTCACTATAGCAGGCAATGGGAATTCCCATGACAATTCCCCTGCCTGTATAAAAAGTAATACTGCTATGTGCTCTGAAAAACAGATTATTTTTAATTTTACTGTGTAAATTAATTATTTTCTGTGCATTAATTACCCCTACCCCTTTCTTTAAAATTTAATTATTGTATGTTTATAGATCGCAGTTACATAGTGGAGCCCTATTTTTATTTTTGGCAAACAAGTAAATTGAAAAGCATATTGACCAAGCTTTCAGAAAAACAGTGACCAATCCCTCCCTCCCTCCCCCCACCGGCGGGGGTAAGGGGGGGCTACGGACACCTGTATATGCCTACGTCTTTGCCTGAGGTCTAAAGCCTCCTTACTCTTAGAAAATTAATCAGTGAAGTTGCGTAATTCGTAAGGTCGTTACTGTTTTAACTGTCAATTGTTCATGCGATAAAAACTTGTTCCACATCATCTATTTCTGTAAGATATTTTATATTAGTCCTAATATTTTATTTTCGGTTTCGTCATTCTCCACCCCCCCCCCCCCTCTGCCAAGCAAAGGTCAAGGCCAGCCAGCTCATCCATGTTTATCTTCCTCTGTACAGTCTTTGCTCATGGTGATCAATCGTCTAGTCCTAACAAAGGATTCGTACGTCGAAGTCAGTGACATCGACCGACGAACCCTGGATTTTCCTATATTTTTTTTTCAATACTTAAATGAAAGTGGGCTAAATGTTAAGTACTTCGTCTTGATTTTGAGGTAATGCGTGTTCTCTTATTCTCTAGTTGCCTAGACCTGCAATAGCCGGAAGTGCGGTAGGCTAAGTAGAGATGATGTGCGAATGAACACGAACAATCGTCGTCAACTCAAACGCTCAAACAAAACGAAACAACAGGGCCGTCAACGCACACACTCGGTACATTCAATTGTTACAGAACATATAAGTTTTTATGTTAAACGACGGTTTTTTAAATTATACCTCTTTGTACACACATGAAATCTTGTGTTTCGTTTTAAAGAGCGTTTTTGTATATCTAATGGAGAGTCTTTTTTCCAGTATCTCCTACTCGGTACAACACAACATTTACAGTAATCTCTGCAACAAATGATTTTTATCTTTGTTTTGTTCTTTATCAATGCATCTGACTGCTTTGATCATCGTGACCTAAAGGCTCACGTCAAAATCAAGTATCCTGCTAGTTTTAACCCTCTAGCATCATATGTTTTTTTGAGAAAATT
Organism: Phymorhynchus buccinoides; assembly: GCA_017654935.2. NCBI lineage: Eukaryota > Metazoa > Mollusca > Gastropoda > Neogastropoda > Raphitomidae > Phymorhynchus > Phymorhynchus buccinoides. Next base: position 2,659 of record JAGGCT020003870.1, read on the forward strand.
ACAACGTTAAAGTTTTTCAGTGGAGAGTTAGAGTCTTCTTTAGTTTGAAGAGTGTGACTGAGTCAAGGTTATAGGTTGCACAACAGTAATCTCTGCAAAAAAATGATTATCTTTATTTTGTTCCTTACCAATATATCTGACAGCTTTGATCGACATGACTTGAAGGCTCACGTCAAAATCAAGTATCCTGCTAACTTTAACCCTCTAACGTCTTATAATGTTTAGAGAAAATGACAACAAAGCAAAGGTCAAGATCACAGTCAGCAAGCTCATCCATGATTATCTTCCCCTGTTAAAGGTCTTTTTGCCCATGGAAGCATCAATCGTCACAGGCCACACACACACACACATTCGTACGTCGACAGGCACACACACAATCGACACACACACACACACCACCACACACAATATTTTTTTTCAACACACCCTGACACATGACCACACACCACACACATTGTTAGGTACGCACGCACTTGAAAACACAGGTACATGCGTGACACACCACTTACACTCTACACACACCACATGCACATCACACACACACACGGACAGTGCAACAAGGCAACACAGCACAACAACGATGTGCGAATGACAATAGGATCACCCGTTGTCAAACTCAAACAACAGACGCGTTTCTGCGGCCGTCAACGCCACACCTCCATATGTTACAAGAATAGCATAAGTTGACGTACGTTACATGTACCTGCCATGTACACAGGTAATCCTATTTCATTGTAATGAAAGAACAGTAACCGGGGAAATAAAACCCTGAGACCTTTCGCGTGATGCAGAGAGTACAAATCTTAAGACAAATGCAGAAAAGCAACAACAAGCAAAATAGGCTCAACAAAAAAGAACAAAATAATTAATTTCGATGATTGATTAATGAAAGAAAAACCACAAAAACCAAAAACTCAAGTATCATTAATCATACTATGCTGATAGCTACTTGAGGCCTTTCCTTCCGATTGTCAACTAAAAAGAAGAAGCAGACAAAAACAAGAAGGAGAAGAAGAGAGGGAGGGAGGGAAAAGTGAAGAGGAAGACAGAAAACCAATGTAACACAACAAGAACAACAAGAATAGACGAGGAGGAGGAGTGGGAAGACGACGACGACGACGACAACGACGTCATGATGGTGATCATAACTATAGCGATTAACAACGGTGATAATGGAGTGACTGACAATGAGTATGATGATGATTAAAGTTTGAGATGAGGAGGAGGAGGAGGAGAGGAGGAGAGAGGGATGGGAGGAGGAGGAACACGAGAAGGAGGGAAGATGACCAATGATGACGAACGATTTGACAAATGGTGATTGATGATGATGACGAATGATGATGAAATGTCATCGTTCAGAAACGTAAGGCGATCTCTTGTTTGTTTTTTTAAATAAACACACAAGATTACAAGTCCACCATTTGTAAGTCCCCGAGCCGAAGGTTCTGGGAGCTATTGTTTTTTGTCTGATCCGTCCGTCCGTCCGAGACGTGTCCGGACGTCCGTCCCGTTCCCCGTCGTCCGTCCGTCCGGATGTCCGTCCGGCTATTCGACCGTTTTTTCCCAAAAACTATTCAGTCTATCATCATCAAATTTGGTATACCAGTTTGGCCAAGATGAGAAGCTATCGACTGATGTATTTAGTTTTTACATTAAGGTCAAGGTCGCGCCACCAGTTACGGGGTTCAAACCCCGAAACACCATAATCGCTAATATATCGCGAAGTTTTGCATGTAATTGTAATGCAGTTTTATTTTTTTTTTTTTCACAACAGAGTTGTTCATGATGTTGGTTTGTGTGCGCACCAAATTGGCGCGCGATCAAATCACGGGTCCAAACCCCAAGAGTAGGTACGAGGAAAAAACCCTATTCAGTTACGTACTGTTTTGATGCCTTTTTTTGTAGTTACGGTGCTGTTTTGATGCGTTTGTATGTATGTGTACAGCCGACACATTCTGATTTCGGAGTATCTCGGCGAATGCTGCGAGGGGCCTTTGCAGCCGCCCGGTCGTTGCAAATTGTATTGATTTGTTTTGTGAGACGAATAGAGAGGATGAGATGTGAAGCCGAGGGGAGGAGGAGGAGAAAGAAGACTGAGACAGACGAAGATAGAGAAAGAGAGCCGACGGAGGGGAAAAAGAAGAGAGAGTACCAGCATTCGAAGAGGTACCTGAGAGGAGAGGATGTTGATTGAAGGGAAGAACGAGAGTGAGAGACGTTGACCAGGAGAGAAGCACGCGCCAGGAGAGACGAGACGAGAGAGAGAGATGACGACACGGATCTACGGACATGACCAGAGAGATGAGAGAGAAGTTAATCAGAACGAATTTTCGTCACATAAACAAAATGCCCCTTTCAACAACCTGTTCTGCCTCCTCACTCTTGAATAAGTCCAACACTCAGAATCAAATTAGCGACCCAAAAGTTAAGGCCCAGAAAGACCAATCATCTCGAAAACTCAACGAACTCCAAAAAAATTCAGTTTTTGTTCTGAGCTGGGGGCGATTTTTCTCTCTCATCTATTGCGTCTTCGGAGGGAGAGATCTCTCTTATAATTAAAAACACTTGAGTAAGGTCGTTGCTCGCGTCTGTGTGTATGCTGATGTGTGTGTCTACACATTCGTGAGTGTATGCATGTGTGTGTGTGTCTTTCATTTAAACGTTCTATCCACTTCTCGTGATATTAGACAACTCTGTGCATGTGTGCAGTGTATCCTAAGTGTGTCCGCTTGTCCTCTCTGCACGTGCGTAAGTGCGAGTCTCCCCCCCCACCCTCTCTCTCTCTCTCTCGCGCCTCTCTCTCTCTCTCTTCTCTCTCGTCTCTCTCTCTCTCTCTCTCTCTTCTCCCTCTCATCCTCTCTCCTCCTCTCTCTCTTCAAGTTTTCCTCTGTCACACACAATTCCTCTCTGTCTTTGGAAAATCCCAATTTTCCCAGGAAGAATCAGAATTCTCAATTTTAAACCGATCTCATTCTGCCCCCCCCCCTTTCTCTCTCATTTTCTCTTCTCTCCTGTCTCTCTCTCTCTCTCACAAACCCACTCTCTCTCTCTCTCTCTCTCCATCTCTCTCTCATCTCTCTACTCTTCTCTCTCTCTCTCTCTCTCTCTCTCTCTCTCTCCTCTCTCTCTCTTTCTCTCTCTCTCTCATCTCTCTCTCTATCTATCTCTCTTATCTCTCTCTACCTGTGTCTCTCGCTCTCTCTCTCTCTCTCTCTCTCTCCTCTCTCTTCTCTCTCTCTCTCTCTCTCTCTCTTCCCTCTCTCTCTCTCTCTCGCTCTCTCTCTCTCTCGTCTCTCTCTCTATCTCACTCTCTCCCCCCAACACCTTTTTTAAAAACTACCTAGTGAGTTCCTACTCTTGCGTTTTCTTGCCCAATGCGTGAATTTCTTTTACTTTTGCGTGTTCACCTTGGCATAATTTTTGTGATTTTTGGAACCTCTACCTCTTTGTTTGTCCAGTTTGTGGAATAAAACACCCTAGAAGCATGCACAGATTTTGTGTGTTTCACGAATGCTTGTTTATACATCTATACATTATATAGTTTTGCTTTGATAAAACCTTTTTTGTGTCCAAAATTCCGATTTTCCAAGGCTGGGAAGATCCTACCTTCCCGGGAGATTCCGAATTTTCCCAATCAATTGCTGCTGCATGCCATAGAAAACGATTCAGTTATCAAATTCAAAAGCATTTAGAGTCAAATCGACAATGCGACTACACAAACAACAAAACATAATTCTTGCACAAACATACTATTACTTAATGATGGATATTTCTCGCTCTCTCTCTCATCTCTCGTCCGCATTCCTCTCTCTCATATTCTCATCTCCTCTCTCTACTCTCTCTCTCTCTCCTCTCTCTCTCTCTCTCCCTCTCTCTCTCTCTCTCTTCTCTCCTCTCTCTCTCTCTCTCTCTCTCTCTCTCTCTCTCTCTCTCTCTATGCTACTCCTCTCTCTCATCGCTCTCGCTCTCTCTATTTCTCTCCTCTCTCTCTCTTAGCTCTCTCTCGCTCTCTCTCTCTATCTCTCTCCTCTCTGTCTCTCTCTCTATCCTCTCCCTCTATCTCTCTGTGTGGTGTGTGGGTTGTGTTGTGTGTAGTTGTGTGTGTGTGACGGCGTGCGTGGCGTGTGTGTGTGTGGGTGCGTGGGCTGGTGGTGCGCGTGGTTTGTGAGTGTGCGCGCACATGCGATGAGTGCGTGCATGGGTGCGTGTGTGTGCGTGTGTGCGCGTGTATGCACGTGCGTAAGTGCGAGTGGCTGGGTGTAGGCTTATAACATGTTTATGTTTTATGTTTTATTTTGTTTGGATTTCTTTTATATTTGACTGTATATATGTTCAGATTAGCAATATTATTAAGGGTTTTTTAGTAAAGGGTCTGATATTAAACCTATATGTTGCGGTTTACATAACCATACACACACACATGCAAACAAGTTAGTAAGGGCTATTTAACCCTAAGTTAGGGTTAGGGTTAGCGAAACCCTAACTTAGGGTTAGTGAAACCCTATGCTAGGCTTTGTAAGGCCCTTAGTTTCGGTTAATGTAACCCTAGCTTTAGTTTAGTAAGGACTATTAACCTTAAGTTAGGGTTTGTGTAACCCTACGTTTCACACTAAGTTAAGGGCTTAGTTGGGGGTAATGTAACCCTAGCTTAGGGTTAGTAAGTTAGTAAGGGTTATTTAACCTGAAGTAAGGCTTAGTGTAACCCTGACTTAAGGTTAATGTAACATTATGCCAGGGCAATGTAACCGTTAGTTTGGTTTAATGTAACCCTAGCTTAAGATTAGTAAGGGTTATGCTTCAGGTAGGGTTAGAGTAACCCTAAGTTAGGGTTAGTGTAACCCTAAGATACTGTTATGTAAAGGGTAGTGTAACACACTTATGGTTTGCGGTGTAAAATGTAACCTTTGGCTAAAGCTTACTAACGGCTATTTAACGCTTGATAGTTAGCGGTTTATGTCTCGCCTCACACCACACATGCACACAAGTTTAGCAAGGGTTATTTAACGACCCAAAGTTAGGGCTAGGATTAGTGTAATCTTATGTTAGTGGAGGTATAGGGTTGAGAGAAACTCCTAAGTTAGGGTTAGTAGAAAGCCCTATGGTGCTAGGACTATGTGAGGGCTATGTAACCCGTTAGGTTCGGAGTAATGTAAACCTAACATTATGGTTAGTAAGGCCTACACACAAACATGCACGACGAGTTAGCAAGGGATATTTTAGCGACCCCTAAGTTAGTGTTAGGGTTAGTGTAGACCCTTAGATAGGGTTAGTAAGGGGTATGTTACCCTTAGTTTGTGTAATAATGTGACCCTAGGCTAAGCTTGCTAACGCGGCTTTTTCCTTTCTCCTGCACCTGCATGTTATGGTTTTAAAAACACACCTGCCCACAAGTTAGCAAAGGCTATTTAACCCTAAATTAGGGAGTTATTAAGTTTGAGTTTTTAATTACTTTCCTTAGTTGGGGTTAATGTTGTGGATAGAAAGTCATCAAATTGAAGTATGTTATTAATCTTTATCATCGTGTCCAAGAATAATTTGTATGGCGAGTCCTTTTTGTTATTTAGGCTCCGTGGTGGTAAAACGGGGCTAGCGTCACGGTCCGTGCAATTGCGTAGGATTAGATGAACTTCCTGTTGCAGCAGCACATCTTTTCGGTCTTTAGCTCAACTGAGTTCAATCTTATTTTCGCTTTACCTTCTTTGCAGTAGCATTGTCATTGGTTTTGCTCTGTTGCCCTAGTGCAGATGTAAGAAAATATAGGATTATTTGTACAACAGGATACATTGTTTCGCTTAAGAAGACAAAAATAATGTTAACTTTTAGATTCAAATTCCTTTACACTACAAATCTTTATGGACGTTTTGATTACATTTTTTCAGAAGCATACATATTGACTTTTGTTGATGTTGGCTTGTAGGCTTTGTCGTTATATCACTGTTAATCGTTTCATTTCTTTTTACCTACGTATTATTCGTAGGTAAAAATAATACGTAGGTAAAAACCTACGTATTATTTTGAAATTGTTTCGGAAATCTGGATAGCTTTTTACAAGTAGTTGTGTAATAGGTGTGTGTAGATAAGTTCAATGATTATTTTTATGTAGGCCTATTTGTAGAATGGCTTCAGAGACTTGAGTATGTAGGCTTATTATTAATTAGAATAAGAGTAGGCACATGTTATGTGTTGTGGTATTGAGAATGAATGGAGTGTGCATGAAAGTAATTTTTATAGTGTTGATGCAAAGGGCACATACACGCGCAGTCACACAAATCACAAACTTATGAACTTCTGTGTGTCCTTCCTGAAGAGCACCCAGTCTGTCGTTCCGTGGATGCAAGCAAGGGAGACTGGAGCTGGTGGCGCTCCGCACGTGGGTATTGTAGGTGGAGCGGTCCTTGAAGGAAAGTCACCCCATGGGTGTCCCCGCCGGAATTTGAAACGAAGCGGAAACTCAAAAGGAGGGTCCGTCGATTCGCAAGTGAGGAAGAATGGAGATAATGGAAGAAGTTATCAACGGTTTCAAGTGAAACGTGCTTCGGATTGACTTTATTTTTGAGTATTTTTGTGTTCTGTGCAGTGCTGTGCCCTTAGTCTTTTTGATTAATATTGCACCTGTATACATGCATGATTGTGTGAGTGAATGATAATAAATGGTTGTTATTGTTTAATCTCGCCTCTGTATGTAATGAAAGAAGAGAGACTGTGACACGGGAGCATGCACTCTTGAATGAGTTGTTTGTGAGGTTTTCTGCCTGACTAAACTTTATGATAAACGATCAACAATTTAAGAAGAAAAAACAAACACACCACCATTAAAGCTGACTCTTATGTATATGTGACGGGAAAATTTGGAATCCGGGAAAAATTGGAATTCTGATTTTTCCCGGGGAAATTCGGAATCTTCCCAAGGCTGGTAGAATTCCGAATCTTCGCAGCTGCATTGCCATACCAAACAGAGAGAGAGAGACAGAGACAGGTGACAGAGACAGAGACAGGAGTAAAAGAGAGAGAGAAATAGAGAAAAAGAGACGGAGACAGGCAGAGACACAGAGGAAGGGAGAGAGGGAGAGAGATGCATGCTGATATGCGGAGAAGCGGAGATGTTTTGTGATTTCACACATCAGTGTTGGCTTATAACAATGCACGTCTCCAGAACAGGTTCTTGAGTTTTTAAGTGCAAAAAAAAACACATGATGCAAGTGATAAAATCACATACAGGATATTGATTGTAAAGGTCCTAGAAGGTGAGGTTAAAAAACACATCACAACATTTCTTGGTTATATCATGTGTAACAGCAATAAAAGTCTGTCGGTAAATTACTCCACGAAATATGAACAGTGTATCAATTATATCAGATTTCAGCGATACCTTTCCATTACAAGTTCATTACAGGTGTTCCATAACAATTCGTGAAGGCGTATGGGTGTTAAATTTCATAACAAAAAGAACAGGACATGAAAACCGTGCAAGTTTGTTTCTCTAACACACAATTAATTTCACTTCGATGTAAGCTTGGGAAAATTCACAATATTCCCGGGAAAAATCAGAATTCTGAATTTTACCGAGACCAATCCGAAAAAATCAGATTCCGAGTTCTCCCGGTAAATATTCCGATTTTCCAAACTAGGGAAATTCCGATTTTCCCGGATTCCCCAATATTTCCCGTGACATATATATATAATATAGATAGTTTTGCTTTAATAAAACTTTTTTTGGTCCAATGTATGTGTTTGTGAACCTAAGAAAAACAACTCAATTACTATAATCTTTAACTTTACGATTTTTCTGTGTTCTAAAAGAAGAAATAGAAATAATGTGCTGATTTACTTTTCTCACCCATTTTTACTTTTTCTCTTTCTAGACAATGCCTATGCAAAGACAGCTGTTTCGTCTCGTGAAAAGTCTTGCATGGTCGCCTGCAGAGAATGTCCACAGTGAATGTTCAAGCTGAGCTAGAAGACTTTCTACAAGAGAATGGTTGTCTTCTTTGCATAAACACCAGATTGAAAAGTTCACAATAAACAACCCAGCACTTAATTAAAAAAGAACTGGTTAAAATCTTATGTAATTGC
>JAGGCT020003871.1:2500-10718 GCA_017654935.2 Phymorhynchus buccinoides
CGGCATTGAAAATATGATGCAAGCGCCTGTGACCAAAAACCCTGGATTCTTGTTCACTTGCTGTACATGTAACTTCACACAAATCAAACTTAGCAACTATTATGAAAATAATAATTCCGACTTGACAGATATTTACGGCTGATGGTGCACTTCTTATTGCACATTTTGCAAATCTGTTGACATTTTCAATCCTGGAAAATAGTTTCAAAAAAATGTCATCCACTAGATTACTTCTTTTTTGTGCAGTCCTGAACACGCAAAACATGCCATTTTTCAAGAAACTGACTGATGAAGAGCCATATATGACACAGAGAAATAGAAGAAGTGAGATGAGTGACACTTCTTTAAATACAATAGAATTGACAATGCGCAAGCATATTCTAGTGAGAATGCTCGCAATAAAATGGGTACCCAATTAACTAAGTGATGAAAAAAAGAAACTATATAATGTTTGTCCGACAGAAATGCTTGGAAATTTTGGGCCAAATGGACCCAAATAAATATGCGATGTGATTACAGGGAACGAGACTTATCAGAGCTTCTGTATCATTTTAAACAAAAGCGCCAATGAGATGTAGAGTGGTCTTGACTGGGACAAACCAGTCATGCTGCAGTTAAAATTCCATGTTTGTAAGTGACGTGTTTTGCATTGTGTAAATAACCCAAGGGCCTTTCATCATTGATGATATGCCGAAGAAAGCAACACTTATGGCAACACATTTTGTTCAAGCATTATTGTCAGAAGTTACCAGATCAGTGTGCCAGTGACGCCCAGCCAGTGGCGCCCAGCAAGACGCTGCTTTTGCATGAAAAAGCTAGAGCCTACAAGGTAAAGGTCGCCGTGACCTTCCCAAAAAAGCAAAGTAATCGATGTTTGAAACACCTATTTTACAGACTTCACTTTGCTCCATATGACTTTAAATTTCTTCATATCACTTTAGATTGTTTGGCTGGACGAATGTTTTGGGTACCTAGGCCCTCGCAAAAAGCTCAAAATCACAGCTCCGACCCTTGCCTCAAAGAAGCTAACAAGCTGACCTTGAAACTTTGCATAAAGGGTTAAAACTATGTATGCAAAAACGAAAGGTGTTTTTCCTAGGAATGTAAAACTTTGAAGTCTGTAAACTCCTTTGTTAATGTATTATGGATCCAAGAACAAACTTTACTGATCAACCCACGTATATCGGGCACGATTATAATAATATATCAAAACCAAACATTTTGCGAGACATGGACTGTATCAGTAAGCATTAGTTCATTTAGAACAAGCAAATTAAGGTTCAAGGAGCATACATAATATCGAGAAAACAATCCTATTGTATAACAACCTACCTTCGCAGCGTTCCAAAGCAACGACACGGCTGCTCTGCGTCAGCTGAGATTCCCAAAGGGGTCCAAGGTAACGCAGTACCCCGTGGAGACTGGCGAACAGTTCTTCGAGATGTTCGACGTCAATCCAGGCCACTGGAACTTCCCTGAGAATACCAAGACCCACCCAATCCTCTTCTTCAACGACTGGACCCTAGAAATGCCTAGTAAGGGGATTGAGAGAAGACTTTGTCCGTGTTTGACTGTGTTGGGTTTTTTTGACTGAATAAGAATTACACACACACTAAGGGGATTGAGAGAAGACTTTGTCCGTGTTTTACTGTTATATTATTTTTGGGACTCTGAATAAGAACTGCACTCAAAGTATTATTTTCATTTTAAAATCGTATTCCTGTCTTCAAAGTCTAAATTACTGAATCATTCCTAACAAAATCTGTCAAGACTGTGTCCCATGTCTCGACAATCTGTAATGCTATTTCACTCAAATGGCAAGTCATATTTCCAGTAAGTTTGATTTTTTGTTGTTGTATTAGTCTTTGATGCTGAGCTGGGAGTACATATGTATGGCTTTGCCATCTTCTTTATTTTCTTTCTTTCTTTCTTTATAGAGAGCCTGTGCTCGCAGACCATGGAGATGGAGATGAAGTCGTGGGTGGAACAGGTCAAAGGACTGGCGGGCATAGTCAAGCCCATCGTCCACCCCGTCATCGCCACCTACCCACCCAGGGTAAGTTACCCCACTTTCCCCTACCATGTTTTGCTTTCTACCTGCCCAGGGTAAGCTACCCCACTTTCCCCTACCATGTTTTGTTTTCTACCCGCCCAGGGTAAGTTACCCCACTTTCCCCTACTATTCTTTTTTTTCTACCCGCCCAGGGTAAGTTACCCCACTTTCCCCTACCATGCTTTGTTTTCTACCCGCCCAGGGTAAGTTACCTCACTTTCCCCTACCATGTTTTTGTTTCTACCCGCCCAGGGTAAGTTACCTCACTTTCCCCTACCATGTTTTGTTTTCTACCCACCCAGGGTAAGTTACCCCACTTTCCCCTACCATGTTTTGTTTCCCACACGCCCAGGGTATGTTACCCCACTCTCCATTATCGTTCTCTTGTTTTGTATTCTGCCAACCTAGGGTCAGTTACCCCACTTTGCCCTACCATTACCAAGTTTTTTTTTCTACCCTCCCACCCACCCCTGGGTACGTTGCCCTACTCTCCCCTACCGCCACCTTGTTTTGCTTTCTATCCACCAAGGGTAAGTTACCCCAATCTCCCCTACCGTTACCTTGTCTTGCTTTCTACCCTCACCAGGGTAAGTCACCCCACTCTCCCCTACCTGTACCTTGTCTTGCTTTCTACCCTTCCAATCCCAGAGTAAGCTACCCCACTCTCACCTACCTTTGCCTATTTTGCCTTCTACCCTCACATGCTAAGCTACCCCACTCTCCCCTACGGTTGCCTATTTTGCCTCCTACCCTCACAGACTAAGCTACCCCACTCTCCCCTACCGTTGCCTATTTTGCCTTCTACCCTCACAGACTAAGCTACCCACTCTCCCCTACCGTTGCCTATTTTGCCTTTTACCTGTGTGTGTGTGCGTGTGCGTGTGTGTGTGTGTGCGTGTGTGTGTGTGTGTGTGTGTGCTCAGATGTTCTCCTTCTGGGAGCTGGAGGAGAACACCTTGCAGAACGATGCTAGGGTGGCCCTGCTTAACTTTGGAGGGGTGGGCACCAGCCGGGTGGAGCAGAAGCGAGTCATCAGAATTTGAATGACACCCCAATTCTTTGTCTTCCCAAAAAGTCTATTTAAAAAGTATTATAATAGTGATGATGTTTTGTTTTAAATCCGTCTCCTATTTGGATAGAATATATATTATGGAAGTATATCCTATATGAATGTCTATTTAAAATGAAAAGAGTATTATATAGTGATCGAATTTTTTTGGAACATCCGTCTCCTATATGGGCTTATGTGAACAAGTGTACGCCTACACCAATTTTAGTTTTGACGATCACTGAGTCAGTCTAATTATTGTGAGTTCCGAAAGTTCGCGCTTAGCTCGAAGAGAGCTGTCCAGATAAAGTAAATGAATAAATGAATCAATAAAAACATTGCACTTCAGTCCTCTGTGTGTGTGTGTGTGTGTGTGTGTGTGTGTGTGTGTGTGTGTGTGTGTGTGTGTGTGTGTGTATGTGCGTGCGTGCGTCCGTGTGTGTGTGTGTTCAGGTCTTCTCCTTCTGGGAGATGGAGGAGAACGCTCTCCAGAACGCTGTCAGGGTGGGCATACCCAAATTTGGAGGCGTCGGCGCCAGCCGGCTGGAAGTGAAACGAGTCATCCGAGTTTGATTAACACCACTTGCATTTTCTTCCTTACGGTCAAAACGCACGTTACTATTTTTCGCCTTTTCCTCATGGCAGCACAGTGATACGATACTAATAGCATAACTTGCATACATTACTTTTGTTGAAATGGGAAAAGAGCGAAAAATAATAACGTCTATTGTGACCATAAAGGTACTCAAAATAGACACCTGATAAAAATTCAAAAAATAAATAAACAGTAAGCCTAATGATCGAAAGTTTAAAGCTGTGAGAATCGGTCGACCCGCATCGTCCAAGTTTAAACGTAACTTCCTTCGTGCCTTGCTCAATAAATGTTTTATTATGATTCATCTGAAATGTGTTTGTCAGTTCTTTGGTACGTTTGGGGTTTTGTTGTTGTTGTTGTTTGCTTGTTTCAAGCTGTGAGAATCGGTCGACACACACACACACACACACACACACACACACACACACACACACACACACACACACACACACACACACACACACACAAGCACGCACACACGCGCACACACAACACACACACACACACACACACACGCGCGCGCGCGCGCACGCACGCACGCACGCACACGCACGCACACGCACACACACACACACACACACACACACACACACACACACACACACACACACACACACACACAGTTTTGCTTGTTTATCTCACTCTATTTAGGCTTCCTTTGAACATATGGCGTGGAACTATAAATAAAAAAAAGGTTGTTCTTTGAAAGGGGTATAACTCACAATTAAATGCCTAAACTTCAAAACACACACTGACACGAGTTTCGAACTTCAGCAGCAGGCTCAGACTAATGATTCATACTCGAATATTCAATGACTTCAGTTGAATATATAATATGGAACAGTTGTAAAGGTGAGTCCTTTTCTTTCTTTTTTAAAGTGAGGAGGGGCTGGGACTCTGTTCGTGTAAAAAAACAAAACATTCGAAGCTGCAAAACAAGGTTTTTTTTTATAACAAACTTGTTGAAGTTGTCCTCTCACTTCAACTTTGTTCACTTCCGGCTTTCATTGTAAGTTTTGGGTGAGTGGACGACCCCGCCCCTTCCACGAGTCTCTCCCCCTAGGTCAGGTCAGGGTAATGAGGGCAACTAGGCCTCGCGGCCTCTGAAGTGCCCTTTCAATTTAGTTTTTGTAGTATTGGGCACAGCTGTGACGGTTTTTGATGACTCAATCAGTCATGTTGGTATCTCAATTCTGTCAATTTAGGGTCTTTGTCCAGGAGGTTTTAAAACTGGTTAAGGTTTGGTGCAACTGCAAGCTTGATTTGTGCAGAGAGGTTATTCCAATACTTGGCAACTCTGTTAGCAAAAAAATGTTTTCTAATGTTAGTTCTGCTGTATTGTATTAGTATTTTTAATTCACAGTTTGTAGTTTTCGAATAGTTCGAGGGCTGAAACAACTCTGAGTATTGTTAAAATTTTTATAAACATTTATCAGGTCTCCTCGCAGCCTCCTGTATTTCAAGGATGGCAAATCGTAGGGATACAGGGTATCCCTAGCCGTAGGGATACAGGGTCCACGTACTAGGGGTCTTTCGTACAAATAGTTCCCCCACCTTCTGGAAGTTTTGTGCTTGTAGCTTCCTCTGTTCTTCTTCTCATTTCTCTTAGCATCCTAGGTACTGTTGCTTTAATTACTAAATCTGTCAAGTGCTCTATTTGACTATGCCTTTTCCCTTTGCTTTCGGTCACCTAGTATCATTCTGATTTATGATTATATATCCATTCTATTTTTTTTCATGAGAAGCTAACCGCAGTCTGGTCTCCAATTTTCATTGGACGATAGGCCTGTCGGGTTAAAATTTGTAGCTCGTTAAAATTCATAGCTCGCTATGCTATAAGACTGACTGTTTGCGTCATTTTGCGACATTTGAGCATGAACGACAAATTTCACTTTGTTCTAGGGATAGGGTTAGGGTTAGGTAAATCACTAAATGGTTCAAGTAAAGAAAGAGTGAAATTTGTGGTTGTCGCAAATAGTCACTCTCATAGTAGCGAGCTAGGAATTTTAACCCTACAAGGCCTAGGCTAACTTTGTAACTTGTAACAAAGCTTGACTCCCACACTCCAGCCCGAAATCAAAGTGTGACTAAACTGTCAGTAACTGAGTCTTGTCGAGAAAACCCTTCCCATAACACAACGATACAACAGAAAGGCACTCCTGGAATTTGTCGACGAACTCATGGAAAACAGGCGGCAGACAGATCTATGCACTTGTGTGCACTTCGCGAAAGTGTTTGGCAAGGTCAACCACAGTCTCGTCCTGCACAAGCTCCATCACTATGGGATTCGCAGGGCTCCCAATCGTCCCACAAAACAAGGGGTCCCAGGGACTCCTTCACTTACAGTATAGAGGGTCCTAGAGGCAGGATAGAGGGTCCCAGTGGCATTGCGAATACTAAAAATAATTTTTCTAGTGCATCCCTGGGACTCCCTGCACATTCTTTTAGAGGGTCCTTTAGAATTCTATTACTTCATGTTGATGTCGCCACAAATCCAGGGCTCCCAGGAAGCTGTGCAGGCCAAGACAATCGGCACCTTTGTGTCAATGGTCTCCAAATAAATATTCAGCAACCCTCCCCCCCCTCCAACCCACCCTCCCCCCCCTCCCCCTTCTTCTCCCAATTCCCTCCCCCACCTTTACCCCTTCCCCCCTGTATTAAGGCCAGGGCTCCCAGGGACCCCCATTTGGGGGTCTATGAAGCACTAACATTCTAAAGGACCACTGGGACCACTGGGACCCTCTATCCCGCCTCTAGGATCCTCTATACTGTAAGTGAAGGGGTCCCACAGACGATTGGGAGCTCTGTAAGGCGCTCTTCCACAGATCCCCAATTTCTGACAGAATAGTCAAGTGTGACTGTGGTCACTTATAAAGAAAGCCTTTCCCCCAAGTAAATAAATTCCTGCCCCGCTTTTCAGAATAGCAGTGAAAGCTGGACATGTGGCTATCAATGTGTTGCCGTGTGGAAAGAGTGAAAAATACAAACATGTATTGAGACCTTTTAAAAGCAACCACCCCCTTCTTTCTGCGACCCACACTAACCAGCACAGGGTGGGGGTGGAGTCTACTGTAGATACAGTGGAGTGCACTTACCACAAAATTCAGGGGACAAAGATTTTTTGGGTGCGTAAATCAGTATTTTGTGTTTAGTATTAACTGATTAAGTACTAATATTAATAATAAAGAGGGGTTTTGTCAGTTCAAACAGATTTTTGTGCGTTAACCAATATTTCATGTTATCCAGTACACATTTAAACGCATGAGTTCTGTTCAGAAACCCAGAAGTAAGTGAAAGAAAGAAGGGTAAACATTTTCGGATTAGGGGAAATTCGGACACGTGCGCAAATCTTTTCCCTTCTTTCTTTAGTTACTTAATTTACGGATTGGGCACGGAATCTCCGCATATATGTGCACACGGCCGTAAGAGTACTCCACTGTAGTCCTTAAAGAGCAAAACATCCCAACGCCCACATTTAAAAAGCCATATATAATATTTTGATTTATTCTTCTTCGAATACAACCATGGACTGAAAACATGCACACACACACACACACACACACACACACACACACACACACACACACACACACACACACACATTAACAAACACACACACACACCACATTAACAAACACACACACACACACACACACACACACACACACACACACACACACACACACACATTAACACACACACACACATTAACACACACACAACACACAACACACACACACACACATTAACACACACACACACACATGCACACACACACAACACATTAGCACACTAATCTCTCAACAACAATTTATTTAAGAATGTCAGCACAGGTGAACATTACTGGTAAGCTTCAGCGCGCGGGAGAGCATCAGATGTTTTAGAGATTATGCACTCGCTGTATTTGGGTGGAAGGGATTTTTGGGGGGGGGGATGAGAAGGGGTGGGGGGGGGGGGGGGGATTGAATTGTCATGTGGAATTGTTTGATATTTTTTATAAAGAAGACATAAACACAGAGAGAAAAAGACAGAAGAAGAAAACAGAGAGAGCGAGAGAGAGATTCACACACAATTCACAAAGTTTACTGATCCAGGCTTTCTGCCCATGTCAGAGGGGAGGGGGGTTACAAAAGGAAAAACAACAATGACAGCAAATCATCAGCACAAAGAACTCTATTATATAATTTATAAACGAACATACAAGGGAGAGACTGAAGACTGAAAAACTTTATTACATTTATAAGGTTTAAGATTTTGGGGACAGAGAGAGAGAGAGAGAGGAGGAAAAGAGAGAGAATTTACTTAGTATTTAGTCAAGAAGAAGAAAACTCACCAACACCTGTAGTGTTGTACACAAATTTTCGATTTTAATATCTACATCAGGACAACTTACATACAAAATGGCAGCAAATTGTCCATTAGACAGGGAAATAATATGAATTGATTTCAGGTTAGATACCAACCATTTAATTAAGCACTCTTGCAAGAGGTCAACTTTGAGTATGAAACTAAGTAAAGAATT
>JAGGCT020003872.1:0-2500 GCA_017654935.2 Phymorhynchus buccinoides
ACACACCACACACACAGGCACACACAACACACACAGGCACACACACACGCGCACACACACCTACACGCACATACTCACACACACACACTCACATACACCCACACACACACACACACACACACACACACACCACCGCACACACACACACACACCCACAGAGACCCACACACACACACACACACGTACACACACGCGCGCGAGCGCGCACACGCACGCGCGCACCACGCACGCCCACGCACGCACACGCACCACGCACAACGCACACACACACACACACACACACACACACACACACAAACCAATCGCAAAAACCCGGCCTCTGGCCGGGTAAAATTACTGTTGGCATTTCTTGATGCTTGCCTCGCAATGCCGCATCCCTTATTCTTTTCTATTCCTAAAGACCTTTGTTTTATTTTATGATTTTATATACTCCCCCGCTACCCAAAATATTGATACGGGCACAAGGCCTAATCATTAAACATGGTTGAGTTTGAGGTTTTTGAGTTCTCTCTTTTTTAGTCTCGCATCTCTCTCTCTCTCCACCGTCTCTCCCTCGCTCTCTCCGTCATCTCTCGTTCCTCTCTCTCATCTCTCTCTCTCTCTCTCTCTCCCCTCATGCTTAATGTTATTATGCCTCATGTAATCCCCCTCCCCCACCCTCCCACATGATACGGACAATGAGGCCTAGGTTTCGACTTCGACCCCCCTCTCTCTGTCTCTCTCTCCTCACCATCCCTCTCTATCTCTCTCTCTCTCTCTCTCTTTTCTCGGGATGTTTGTTTGTCTGCTGTCTGTCTTGTCTGTCTGTCTTGTCTGTCTGTCTGTCTGTCTCTCTCATCTCTCTCTCTCTGTATCTCTCTCGTTCTCTCTCTCTCTCTCTCTCTACTCTGCTCTCTCTCTCTCTCTCTCTCTCTCTCTCCTCTCTGGTCCCCCTCTCTCTCTCTCTCTCCTGCTCTCTTCTACTCTCCCTCTCCCTCTCTCTCCTCTCAAATATATGAGCACTCTCTAAACAAAAGCAAAACAATGGAGTAACAAATGTATATAATACGTAAGGACGTAAAGCAAAGAGAGGGGTGAAGGAGAGGATGAGAGGGAATGGTGTGAGATCAAATAAAATGAAACGCTAAAAAACACCAAGAAGAAACAGAAGAATGGGTGGGTACTAATGGAAGCAGTGGGAAAGATCGTGAAGTGGCTGGTGTCTCTTGTACCACCCATCTGTTGCGAGCCAGAAATGGAGAGAGAGAGAGAGAGAGAGAGAGAGAGAGAGAGAGGAAGAGAGAGAGAGAGAGAGAGAGAGAGAGGGAGAGAGAGGGTGGGGGGGATAGGGAGAGAGAGGGGGAGAGAGAGAGAGAGAGGTGCAGAGATGAGAGAGATGAGAGAGAGAGAGAGAGACCTCTTAAAAAAACAGTTTTGCAACTTGCTGAAATGGAGATTCTAACAGAGAGAGGGAGAGAGAGAGAGAATGAGGGAGAGAGAGAAGAGAGAGAGAGAGAGAAGAGGAGAGCGAGAGAGAGGGGAAAAGAGAGGGAGAAAGAGAGAGAGAGAATGAGAGAAAGAGAAAGAGAGAGAGAGATAGAGAGAGAAGAGAGAGAGAGAGAGAGACAGACAGAAGAATCTTAAAAACAGTTTTGAAACTTGCTGAATGGAGGACATACAGAGAAGAGAGAGAGAGAGAGAGACGAGAGAGGAGAAGAGAGAGATGAGAGAGAGAGATGAGAAGATAGATGAGAGAGAGAGAGATGAGATGAGAGGAGAGAGAGAGAGAGAGAGAGAGAGAGAGAAGCCCTAACGTGCTATTGTTTGGCATCCAGAAGTTTTCTCAGAAACCCCGCCCGAAATTTAAACAGGCATTAAAAGACCCACCAGATCACGTGTCAAACTCACGGGTTTCACGTCGGTGCATTCCCCTCTAATACCTGGTAAGAAATCTTGTTTCGTTGACTCCGCATACAAATGCCCCCCAAATTGAAAACGAAACATCGTTTTAAAGAGCAGCCTCAATTCATGGTTTGAAGTTTGGGGGGGGCATTTGTATGTGGGTCACAGCTACCCCAAAAAAAAACAACAAAAGCAAGGGACTTAATCGTGGTGGTGGGTCAGTGGGTCTTTAAATGCACAGCCGACATATATAAAGCTTTCACGCGAGACGCGCGTCATTACAATAATATATGCATTGCTAACATTTCGGGACTTTTCTGGTGTTGCACTGCCTCCGGGCATTGCCTCCAGGATCGTTCTCACCATCTTTATATAGATATACTAATCCCCCATATGTGTTTCAGATCGGAGGACGTTAAACACATTTTGTCTTCGCGCGCGTCATCATTTCAATCGCTGCTCGCGACAGAGACGCTTCAACCAGGGCCTGTATATCTAAATACACTGGCTCTGGTTCAACCTCCTTTTTTTCCCCTGTTGGCCGAGCCACTGCGAGGCAGAACTTCCCAGCGACTAGCCTAGCAGTCTAAGACCCGATCCATGGGATCGGTTGTTATGC
>JAGGCT020003872.1:5000-10705 GCA_017654935.2 Phymorhynchus buccinoides
ACACACACACACACACACACACACAACACACACACCACACACACCACACACACACACACACACACACACACACAAAAACACACCAAACACACACACAAACACACACACACACACAAACACCACACACACACACACACACACACACAGAGTCACACCGTTATCAGCACACGGTCAGGTCGTTTGGTCCACTACACTAGTTTTTCAAAGCGGCATGACCTGTTTTGGGGGGTTATTCATTAGACCTGACCCATTGGCCCCATGTTCACATCTGTCTGTCTGCCTCTCTCTGTATCTCTCTGTCTGTCCTCTCCCTCCCTCTTTTCTCTCTCTCGCTCTCTCTCTCTATCACCCCCCTCGTTTCTTCCTCCTTTCTCTCTCTCTCCCTCCCTCCCCCCAACCTCTCCCCCCCACTTCCCTTCTCTCACATCACAATACAGTTCTAAATATCTCTCTTTGACCATGTTTCTTGGGGCTAGAGGCCGAAAGAAAATAAACTATTGTTCAAAAACTGTTCGCTCTCTACCCCCTCCCCCTCTCTCTCTCTCTCTCTCTCTCTCTCACACACACACACACACACACACACACACACACACACACACACACACACACACACACACACACACACACACACATTTATCGACACCGACTCATTATTCATCTTTCATTCAATAAGCCATAGCAACTGAGTTGCACGGACTGACCACATACACCAACACACATACACAAACGTTAGAGGATACAAATACACTCACACACAACGTACGCACGCAGACAGACACACACACATGCATACACACACACATACACATGCGTGCACACATAACCACAAAACCAAAACACACACAAGCACACACGCACGCATGTACACACACTTGCATGCTCACACACTCACACACACACCACAAAACACAGCACAAACCTCTTATTCAATCTTCCCTCACGTGCACACAAGATAGACAACTGATCAAATATTTAGGGTGCAGCAGGAAAAAGATGGGTTTTAAGAGAGGTTTTGAATGAGGAGGACTGAGTTGGAGTGTCGGAGAAGAGAAGGCAGAGAATTCCAAAGGAGATGGTGCTTGACAGGAAAAAGAACGTTGGCCAGCAGATGTGAGACGGATGGAGGGAAGGGAAAGGAGACGAGAATCAGAAGACGAACGTAGTTGGCGAGCTGGGACATAGAGATGAAGGAGATCAGAGAGATATAAGGGAGCTTGATTATTCAGTGACTTGAAGACAAGGAGGAGAATTTTGTAGTCAATACGTGATTGAACTGGGAGCCAATGTAGGGAACGAAGAACCGGAGTGATATGATCATACCTCAGGGGAGCGAGAACGGAGACGAGCAGCATTATTCTAGACCCGTTGGAGCTTAGAGATGAGAATTGATGGACAGCCAGCAAGAAGTGAGCTACAGTAGTCAAGGCGAGACAGAACAAAAGCACAGACTAGAGTCTTCAGGGCATCTGGAGAGAGGAAACGGCGGATGGAACTAATTCTTCGAAGTTCTAGATAGCAAGACTTGCAAACATTGGAAACATGCTGTTTAAAATAATGCTAACCAGTGATAAAAGGTATTTGAGTACAGTACAATACAATAATCTACTTAGTTATTACGTACCGTGCAAGAAGTGGAGGGGCACACACGATATCCTCTGGTCCGTGGCCAAAGCCTCCTTCATCTTGCGAGCCTCCTGAGGGTGGTTGAAACGAAAGTAGTTGGACCTCCCCAGTACCACCATAGATCCTGAATACCAACACACACACAAAAACACAATAAAAGTCGTTATTATTGATAACAACGATTGTCGGTCGTCATCATCATCGTCGTCGTCATCATCATCATCATCATCACCATCCCCATCTTCACCCTCCTCCACCTCATCATCATCATCATCGTCGTCGTCATCGTCGTCATCATCATCATCATCGTCATCATTGTCGTCGTCGTCATCATCATCATCGTCGTCGTGGGTCGTCGTCATCATCATCATCATCATCATCATCATCATCATCATCGTCATCATATTGCGAGCCTCTTGAGGATGGTTGAAACGAAAGCAGTTGGACCTCCCCAGTACAACCATAGAACATGAATAACAACACACAACAAAACAAGATCAAGAAAAGTCGTTATTATTGATGACGATTGTGTCGTCATCGTCCATCCCCATCATCATCGTCATCATCATCATCATCATCGTCATCATCATCATCAATCATCATCATCAATCATCACCATCATCGTATGCGAGCCTCTCTGGAAGGGTCCATTGAAACGAAAGTAGTTGGATCCCAGTCACCATAGAATCCTGATATAACAACACACAAGAAAAACAACAAGAAAAGTCGTTATTATTGATGACGATTGTCGGTCGTCATCATCATCATCATCATCATTATCAATCATCATCATTATCACCATATTGCGAGCCTCCTGGGAGTTATTGAAACGAAAGTAGTTGGATCTTCCCAGTACCATCATTGATACTGAATAACAGCACACATAAAAACAGGAAAAGCCGTTATTATTGACAACGATCGTCGTCATCATCAACATGATTTTCATCATCATCATCATCGTCATCATCTTCCCAATACCACCACAGACCCTCTGAGACAGCCTACAACACAAACAACAAAATCATCATTTTCTTCATCCTAATATTCAAGAGAGAGAGAGAGAGAGGAGGACGAGAGAGAGAGAGAGAGAGAGAGAGAGAGGGAGGCGGGGGAGGGGGAGGGAGAGAAGAGAGAGAGAGAGAGAGGGATAGAAGAGAGAGAGAGAGAGAGAGACACAGACAGAGAGAGAAGGATGAGAGAGAGAGTGAGCGAGAAGAGAGAGAGAGAGAGAGAAGAGGAGAGGAGAGAGAGAAGATGAGCAGAGAGGAGGGAGGGAGGGAGGGGAGAGAGAGGGAGGATGGGGGAGCCGGAGCGGAGAGCGAGAGACACACACGGACAGAGACAGAGAGACAGAGAGAAGAGAGAAGAGAGGGGGAGAGAGAGAGATGGGAAGGAGAGAGAGAGAGAGGGAGGCAGAGAGAGAGAGAGACAGAGAGAGCGAGAGAGAGGGGGGAGAGGGCGAGAGAGAGAGATAGAGAGATGAGAGACAGAGAGAGGGAGGGAGAGGAGAGGAGAGGAGAGGAGAGGAGTGGAGAGGAAAGGAGAGGAGAGGAGAGAAGAGAGAGAGAGAGAGGAGACGAGGCAGAGAGAGAGAGAGAAAAAAAGAGAAAGAGACAGAGAGAGAGAGAGAGAGACGAGGGAGAGAGAGAGAGGGGAGGAGAGAAGAGAGTGGAGAGAGAGAGAAGCATGGAGAGGAGAGAGGAGAGAGGAGAGGCAGGATCGCCGGAATCAGAGACAACGAGAGAGAGAGAAAGACCAGACAAGACACAAACGAACTCAGCCTACATATATCAAAAACAATATAGAGATAAGCATTTGTACAGCACCGTAGGATGTTTATTGTACCTTACAGCTTAGCGAGCACTATTGAAACTCATCACCTCCATATATCGCCCCCCCCCCCCCTCTCCCTCCCTCGCCCCCCACCCCCCCCCCTTTCACTCACTCTCGCACCCCTCTTAATCCAAGTTAAAAACAGCGTTCTTTGCCTTCAACTTCTATTCCTTATCCCGTGACATCTTTCTTTCCCTGCATAAGCGATTCTCTTCGCCGTTCTTTACGGTTCCTTTTTTGCCTTCCTCGTCTAACTCTGCCTACACTGTGGATCCAATTAAATGTCTGCCACAGTCCACAGAGCAGCATAAATACTAATAGTAGATTAAAAATGGGACACATACAAATCTCTTCTGTCTCTCTCTCTCCTCTGTTTCTTTTTCGTCCCTCTCTCTCTCTCTTCTCATCTCCTCTCCATCGGAAGACGACGATCGTCCCGTCGATCTCATCTTCTCTCTCTCTCTCTCTCTTGCCCCTCCCCCATATCATCTCTCGCTCTCTCTCTCTCTCTCTCTCATCTCGCGGAAGGTAATCCTCATACACTCTCTCCTTCTCATCTTCCCCTCACCCCATATATCTCTGTCTCTCTTTCTGTCTACTCCTCACGCGGCTCTGCGCGCGACGCGCGTGTGTGTGTGATGTGTGTATGGGTGGGTGGGTGCGTGCGCGCGAGATGCATGTTTTGTGTGTGCGTGTTTGGTGTGCGTGTATGGTGGCAGTGCGTGCATGTGTGTGTGATGTGTGCGTGTTGTTTGTGTGTGTGTAAGGTGCACGAGTGCAATAATAATAAGCATTTATCTAAAGCCAAAGTACTAAAAGAGAAAGAAAGAAAACGACAGGACGCAAGATCCAGAAAAGGGTAAAGCACAAACAGAGAGCATCAAGACAGCTCCAGTGCGCCACACAATAACTAGCCCGGAAGGCCAGGCTATTTCAGTTGCAGACTTCATGAATTCAGACTGTGCAGAAAACTTGGGGTTTTAGAAGGAAGAGAATTTAAAGCCTGAGCCTGTCTCTTAACTAAAGAGATACAGAGAGTTTCAAGAAACCTTTTTAGAAACAGTTGTAGAATGAAGATAGTTTTAAGGCTGTAGTAGGCTGAGCCGTGTCTTAAACTAAGACAGACAGAGACAGGACAGTCAGACAAACAACAGACAGACACGAGTTCAATTCTAGAATTTAGACGTTCAAAGGAGAACCTTTTGGCTGAGCCTGTATCTTAAAATAGACGACAGACAGACAGACAGACCGACAGACAGAAATAGACATCCAGACCAGACGATGAGTTCAGATTCAGATGTTCAGACAAGACTACTTTGCTTTAGAAGGAAGAGAAGTTTATGCTTGAGCCTGTATCGTAACTAAACAGACAGAAGACAACTAGACAGACTACAGACAGACATACAGACAAACAGACAGATAGTTCAGAATTCAAGAGTACAGAAACATTGCTTTAGAAGGAAATAGAATTTAGGGCTGAGCCTGTATTTAACTAAGTACAGACATATAGACAGACAGACGGTAGTTAATACTTCAGAGAGTTCAAAAACTTTGTTTTAGAAGAAGAGAATTTAGGCCATCCTCATCTTAAAAAGAGACAGAACAGAGACGGACAGACACAAACAAACCAACAGACAGACCAAGAGAGTTTCAGACTTGAATAGAATTCTTTCTTCAGAAGTTCAGAAAATGTTTGTTCTTAGAAAAGAAAAAGGAAGATATAATTTATAGCCTGAGGCGCCCTTTATCTTAAACTAAAACTAAGACAGACAGAACAGAACAGACCAGACACCAAGAGATTTATCGCGCAGAAATTCAGGAGGAAACTTATGTTTTAGAGAAGGACTAGAGAACTTAGAGAGTCTTCTTCAATCATCCCTGTATCCTACCTAAAAGAGATAGAATGAGAGAGAGGAGTAGAGGAGAGGAGAAGAGAGAGAAGATGAGAGAGAGTAGAGATAGAGAGAAGGAGAGGGAGAGAGAGAGGAGAAGGTAGAGAGTTCTCTCCAGAATAATCAGAGAGAGTCAGAATACGTTGGTTTGGTTTAAGAAGGAATAGATGTAGGCGTGACGCCTGTGTCTTATCTAAGGGAGAGAAGGGAACAGGAAAACAGCACAGACCAGACAGAGAGGTTCAGGAATTTTTCTCCGCGATGTTTCAGAAATGGTCGTTTTTAAGAAAAGAGAAGGAATAAGCATATTGGCCTGAGCCTGTAGTCTTAAACTAAGCTTAAAAACTAAAACGACAA
>JAGGCT020003873.1:0-10703 GCA_017654935.2 Phymorhynchus buccinoides
TCACAATTATAACACATTAAAGTATGCACCTCTATTTTGTCTTCAACCCACCCTCATTAAAACATTGTCTAACTGTAAATCACCAAATTGTACCCGTGGAGGACGTAAAACAGATTAATCATTCCCACCCGGCGTATCAGTCGAGCCAGCTTCCGGGTAGGAAGTGGGGTGGGAGCGTGTGTCCGGCAGGCGAAGCTGAAATCGCTGGCCTCACCATCTCATACCAACCGGCCTCCGCACTGGACACAACTACAGGCTCTGTGTCCACTCTCTGTGTCCAGTGTCAATTTCATCAAGATGCCTTCAGTTGTTTCGAAGATGGAATGTGAGGGTGATCCCGAAATCGTAAGTACTTGTGTAAGTTATTATGATAGGCCTACTTACGAGACATTTTAAATTGACAAGCCCTATGCATTTTTGTGTGTCTTTGTTAAAACTAATGATAAATTACATGCGACTTCTGAATGCTTTGAAAATAACTCATTTTCAAGACACTTTGATAATTCTAATAAACAGTCGAACTTTTTGGCCTTACCAAATTTGTGCGCGAAATAAGGCTACGCCCTCTTCGGCCATGTGGGGCAACCAAATTTGGGCGGTTTTAGGTTAGGCTATTTAAACAAAATCGCATGTCGTTGAGTTAAAATCCAAAATGGCGAGACGATAGGGCGAGCAAGGTGAAGGCGGGAAAATTGGTTGGCTCTACGCCTGCGCAAAAGCGGTTTTCTGTCACGGGTTGCAATGTCACGAGGTAATAGCATGAAGCTAGGCCTACACATAATGTGTCTGTTCCACTTCCAGACCGGAGGACAGAATTTCCCTTCACACACAGCACATATTGCTGATTGAATTGTTCGCTCTCTGTATCGCTCTCACAATTTTTTTAGGAGTCATTTTGATCCTTACACTTTTCAAACACAAAGTAGCTCTATAACATGGCGAGTTAGGCCTAGTTTCGCCTCATTTTTGAAAAATGTTCGTAAAAATAAAAGTCATCGCAAACTGGCAAACACACTCTCTCTCTCTCTCTCTCTCTCTCTCTCTCTCTCTCTCTCTTTTTCTCTCTCTCTCTCTCTCTCTCTCTCTCCGACTTTCTCTCTCTGTTTCTGTTTCTCTCTGTCTGTCTGTCTGTCTGTCTCTCTCTCTCTCGCTTCTCTCTCCTCTCTCATCTCTCTCTTCTCTCTCTCTCTCTCTCTCTCTCTCTCTCTCTCTCTCTCTCCGACTTTCTCTGTTTCTGTTTCTCTCTGTCTCTATTTCTCACTCTCTCTCTCTCTCTCTCTCTCGCTCTCTTTCTCTTCTCTCTCTCCTCTCTCTCTCCGTCTGACCTGTGTGTTTGCCTGTCTGTCTCTCTCTCTCTCCTTCTCTCTCTCTTCTGTCCCTCTTTTCTCTCTCTCTCTGTCTCTCGCTCCTGTCTCTCTTTCTCTCTCTTCTCTCTCTCTCTCTCTTCTCTCTCTCTCTCTCTCTCTCTCTCTCTCTCTCTCTTGCACGAATGGTGAGTGAAAAGCGCATTTGAGTTGCTTAGCAAGATTATGCGCCATATAAATCATTATAAAGCATTATTAATTATTATTATTATTACTATTATTATTATTATTATTAAAAAAATACAAAACCCTGGGCGACTCTGCGTACATAATGGTGACCTCACACTGTTTTACTCTGTCGAACACAAAGGATATAGATGGTTGATGTTAACAATTATGAATAACCACCACCATCATCATCATTATCATCATGGTATCTTCGTCAATATTACAGAGAAAACAGTGTTTTTAGAGAAAACTGCTCTGTCTGTCTCTCTCTCCTCATCTCTCTCTCCTCTCTCTCTCTCTCTCTCTCTCTCTCTCTCTCTCTCTCTCTCTGAAACGTACACTGTTTTCTCTGTAATATTGACGAAGATACCATGATGATAATAATGATGGTGGTGGTTATTCATATTTGTTAACATCAACCATCTATATCCTTTGTGTTCGACAGAGTAAAACAGTGTGAGGTCTCCATTATGTATGCAGAGTCGCCCGGGGTTTTGTATTTTTTTAATAATAATAATATTAATGATAATAATAATTAATAATGCTTAGGGGAAGACGGGGCAAAAAGCGCATGGTCGGGTAAGAAAGCCACCCCAATTATCTAATGCATAGGGGAAGACGGGGTAAAAAGCGCATGGGCGGGTAAGAAGCCCACCCCAATTATCTCATGAAATAAAGAAAATTTCAGTCAAATTTGCCCATGAGACGAATGCTAGACATTAACACTCGTCTCATGGGCAAAATGAGACTGAAATTTGCTTCATTTCATGAGATAATTGGGGTGGGCTTCTTACCCGCCCATGCGCTTTTTACCCCGTCTTCCCCTATATGGTGCATAAACTTGCTAAGCAACTCAAATGCGCTTTTCACTCACCATTCGTGCAAACTCACCATTCGTGCAAACATTTTCTAACAGACTGGTTCACGTATCCATCCTCACAATACATACATCAGATCTCTACGAAATGAACACATTACAGAATGGATGGCATCCATAAATTATTATAAAATTTAAAAAAACGCACTGCATATAATCATAACACGACACACTAACACCCTACCCCCTCCCTACACCCACCATCCCCCGCCCCCACCCACCCATCCCTATACGCTTGAAGTCTATATAATTATAATTATCAAAATTGTATTCATTTATTTTCAGGATTTGCGCCCAAAGTCACCCTATTTTGACTGTTCATATGTCAGGCCCCAGCCAAGGTTTTCTCTGTTCAGGCAACCGGAACGCCCAGAGCTTTTACACTACGCAACGTAAGTCGCACCACGCGCACGTGCATGCGTATGTATGTGTGCGGGTATACGCACGCGCTTGTGTGTGTAGCCTATATATGTGTGTGTGCGTGTATGTGCGCGCGCACGCGTGTGTGACAGGGAGAGAGAGAGAGAGACGAGAGAGAGAGAGAGAGAGAAGAGAGAAGAGAGAGAGAGAGAGACCAGAATTCAGATGTATTATTTCATTAAGGCCAAAGCCCCATATGAATGGGGGCGTTACATGCTTTATAATACGATGAAAAAAAAGAGAGAGAGGGGGGGGAGAGAGAGAGAGACGCTTCAGGCGCTTCAGAAACATTTTCTTTTAATTGACAATGGCCTTATTAAGTCTTTCTGTCAAGAAGTTGCACAGTGCTTTGAAACAGCACCGATTAAGCAAACATAGGTGAAGACGGGATAAAAAGCCCATGGGCGGGTAAGATTTTATGACGCCCATGCCAATTATCTCATGAAATAAAGCAAATTTCAGTCACATTTTGCCCATGAGACGAGTGTTAATGTTTAGCGTTCGTCTCATGGGCAAATTTGACTGAAATTTGCTTTATTTCATGAGATAATTGGCATGGGCTTCTTACCCGCCCCTCCCATGGGCTTCTTACCCCGTCTTCACCTATTAAATAATACTGAATATATAGAAACGAAAGCAATTGCATAAGCCAAAGAAAAGCATTTAAACCCAAGATAATTCACATACACACATGTGCACTCACGCACCTAAACCCCCCACCCCCACCCCCCAAACACACGGACTTGGTTGATAACAAAGAACTTTGAACATTTAGACTTGTGCACATGGAGAGAGAGAGAGAGAGAGAGAGAGAGAGAGAGAGAGAGAGAGAGAGAGAGAGAGAGAGAGAGAGAGAGAGAGTTTAGACACAGAGAGAGACACAGAGACAGACAGTCATAAGAGGTTGATAACAGGAGGATGGAAGTTCAGTTTAACGTCGCGTATCGGCTTTCGCCATGTACGATGACGGGCTGAACAAACCAACCAGGGTTTAAACAAAACTTTATGTTGCTGAATCACTGTCTTAGCCAAAAGGCCGAGAAGCGATCAGAATATGTCTAAATTGCTAACAGTCAGGGAAGGGATATATATTGGGAAGGGGGGTAGTTCCAAAAATATACACATTTATATGATTATCAAATGGAACCACGAAGAACTAATCCACCAGTCCCAGGGACCCCCATCTGGGGGTCTATAACTGTTGTTTGGTTTGTACAATATCCGTCTGATAATAAATCATTAAACTGGTGTGTACCCTATCTATGTCTCTATCCTTTACGAGGCATCCACATAACAACAACAGTGTATACCAGCAAAGCGGGTTTTGATGCCAGTCGTTTCCGACCACGACTGCCAGATAGCAGAGGGGGTCAGCTGGGATAGCGGACTGGGCTAGAATTTGTTCATCTATATGTGCTTTTACCCAGGGTACTTCCCCACTCTCTCGACCGAAGGGATTTGAGGACAGCTGGCGTTGGGGGAAAAGCCTTGAAAGCCAACTCGTGCCTTAATATAGCATACACTATGACGGTACAATGAGTGTAAAGCGGCACAGAGGTAACGCGTTCGACTTGTGTCAGGTAAACCCGAGTTCGAACATGGGTAAAGGGGATTTTTCCTCTCACTCTGAACGTGGAGTCCTTCGGATGAGACGATAAACCGAGGTCCTGTGTGCGCACGTTAATCCCAGTAGCAACGAAAAAGTTGTCATTTGGTCAAAATGTAGGCCTACTCCTTCCTTCCCATCAGTCACACAAAAATCGCATGCCCAAAAAACGTAGAGTGGAACAGAGGTAATGCGTTCGGGTGGGAGCATCCCGAATTTCACAGAGACGCCTCTCCGTGACTATAAAGGAGCCTACCTAATGCCTGAAATGACTCATCACTTCCTGATCGCTTCTCGGCCTTTTGGCTAAGACAGTGATGCAGGAACATAATTCTTTGATTATACCTGGTTGGTTTGTTCAGCCCGTCGTACATTGCGAAAGCCGATACGCGACGTTAAACTAGCTTCCATCCTGAAATGTCTCTGTCGTGTTGCAGGCCCCACGTCAAACACAACCACGGAAAGCGCGCCCCAGCTGGGAATTCCCAATTCCTGGCACACCAACATGAGCGGATTGAAGAAACCGTCCGCCAAACCTGGCTCCGCGGACGGATCCGCTCATGTTCGGTGGGGCGCAGGGTCGTAGTGGAGCTGAACCATCAGTAAGTTTGTAATGACATTAATGCGGCACTTCTTGGAATCAATAGTGTTTGTTAACAATAAAGATACATTAGTTTGTTTGTAAGTAATGTAGCCTATGTTTACTGTTTACACTATTTTGACTCCTCATTTGCGAAGCCTCGGCCTAAGTTTTGTGGGTCACTCTGCCAGAACGCCCGGAACTACTTCAATATGTCAGGTAGGTCGCACCAGAGGCTTAGAGCTTAGAGGCACATTATGGGATATTTGTTAGGATGAAGATGGGGGAGAAACAGAAATGGATAAGGGGCACCAAGAATGAAATAATTAATAATGAGGAGTATGTTTTTATTAGGATATGGTAGTATAGGTATTTGTTAATAGTACTGCTGCTGTTTAGAGAGGTTAAAATTGGTAAGATGTATATTAAGATAAAGTGTTGGATGTTAAGCTGACCGGTTGCTTTTCCACTGTCCAAATCCCAGGGCCATGAGTTAAAAAACAATTTTTTTAGACTTTTATTGTTAAAATCGGATCGAAAAGAGTCTGAGTTTAATATAAACATTACTTACAGATATGTGCAGATCTATTTACATATTGCCAGCCGGAACTTTCCTGTCCCAGTTGACTAGAAAGTTAAAAAGATAAAAAATTAAATTTGTTTCCAAGGGAGGTTACGCCTTAAGGATGGTGTGTTGCGTTTTTCTCTTGTGCATGTTGATTGTAACGAGGAAGGTGTAGCTCCTCTCTGTGTTGACCTGATGTTAACTACTACTAGGCCTACTACTAGGTACTTACATTTCGAATCGCTCTTTCTATTGCAACCCTGTCTCTCCCCCCCCCTCTCTCTCTCTCTCTCTCTCATCCTCTCTCTCTCTCTCTCTCTCTCTCTCTCTCTCTCTCTCTCTCTCTCTCTCTCTCTCTCTCTCTCTCTCTCTCTCTCTCCCTCTCTGCCTCTCTCTCTCTTATCGATTAAGCAACGAAAACTTAGTAAAACGGTTCAGCGTGTTTCTATATCAAGCTTTTAAAATTTAGTCATGCATTATTATAAATATTCAGAACACACTTTCAGAGCTAATCGTATGCCTAATTGTTGCCGTCTGTTGGTTACTCTGTCTTTGCTTTGTCTAACACTCCCCTTCATTAAGCTCGCGGCACACGCTGCAACATTGATACGACCCCCTTGCAATCCTATGCTGAACCAACCGCAGGTAGACTCAGGAATATTGTTCTAAGATGTATGCAGCCTACTCGTATGTAAACTAAAATGCCAAAGCTGACAGAAAATAGTGTGCATATCAAAACGATCGTCAGTACCACGGTCCGATTTCGAGTAGACCTACTTCTAAAATCTCGAACTGAAGCTGACAGAAAATAGTGTGCATATCAAAACGATGGTCAGTACCACGGTCCGATTTCGAGCAGGCCTACTTCTAAAATCTCGAACTGACAAAGGCCTACATGTGATGCTTTACACTGATCTACATCGACTGAAAAAGGAAACGTGTTGTGCAAGTACTCATCATTCATGATGCCACCCATTTCACAGTTTATTTGGATTTTGGCCTCTTGGACCCTGTCCGATTTTTGTAATCTGAGGCAGACGAAATTACGAATGAACTCAATCAGTTTTCATGTTTCAGTCCGACGGTTTCATTCCGCCATTGTGACGCAAAAAAACATGTGATATGAAACGACGTTCTGATTGGCTGAAACCTACAACTTGTTGCAAGCTGTGGCGTATCGTAATTTTGGGTTTTACGTCCTCTCGACCTGGGAAGGCACATATGGGACATTTGTTAGATGAATTGCAAGCAGTGGCTCAGAAATAGGATCGTTTTCTAATCTCCCTACGACCCACAACTGCAACCCTACAACCTGTTGTAATGAAGTGGCATGTTACTGTTGAACCACTTTTAACCTAGGGCACTCCGTGATCAGATGTAGGGGAAGACGGGGTAAAAAGCGCATGAGCGGGTAAGAAGCCCACCCCAATTATCTCATGAAATGAAGCAAATTTCAGTCTCATTTTGCCCATGAGACGAGCGTTAATGTCTAGCATTCATCTCATGGGCAAATTTGACTGAAATTTTCTTTATTTCATGAAATAATTGGGGTGGGCTTCTTACCCGCCCATGCGCTTTTTACCCCGTCTTCCCCTAATGTTTAGAGTTACCCTACAGCAGTCTAGCGCTGCTTTGTATTAAGTTAACGGTTTTTAATAATAAAAAGCTGGGTTTTTTTTAATATTAGGTTCTGTAGCGGACATAAGCCATTTGCCTCTTTTTTCAAAATATTTTATAAATAAAGCTTTTTGAGCACCAAATATGAATTTTTAACTGTAGCCCTGGGGGGTTTGAATCTTAGATTTCCTCCACCTGCCAGACAAGTTAAAGCAAACTGCTAAATATCTTTTAATAAACATTTTTATCTCTAAATTCAAACTTTTTACAAAACCCTAGCTTATGCTTCAAAACTCTTTCAAAATCTTTATAAACTAAAAACATCTGTATTCTTACTAAACAATCTTCCTTTTTTTCCACCATCTGTATAATTTCAAATGCCCCAAAATGGCCTTTTGGCCCAGAAGGCGTAACATCTCTATTTTTCTCTCTCTGTTGCAACCACACAGTTGCAGGTTGCAACTAGCAAACGGTACAGCGAGTGCCGAAGCCTTTAGGGGCCATGGCCTAGATGAATAAAATATTGTTCATTTCATTTCATTTCTCTCTTATCGATGTTTGTTTCTTCTGCAGTCAAACCATCGGCGAAATGAGGGGGACTCCTCTGACGTGGGTCAGAGTCGTGGCTGAGGAGGACCGTTCCGAGGGATGGCGGTTGATTACTGCCTACCCTTTCCCCCACCGCCCCCCTGCCCCTCTCCGTCTGCCCAAGCTGCCCAAAAGCCCCGTCATTTGGGTCAAGAGGAGGAAGAGAGACAGTACTCGCTCAAAATAGGCTGGCAAGGTATGTCTCGAATTCAATTTCACTCCAGTGTGTGGTGTGTGCGCGCGCGCGCGTGTGGGTGTTCAGTAGGGGAAGACGGGGTAAAAAAAAAAAAAAAAAAAAAAAAAAAAAAAGAAAAAGAGAAGCGCAGGTGCGGGTAAGAAGCCCACCCCCCAATTATCTCATGAAATAAAGAAAATTTCAGTCAAATTTTGCCCATGAGACGAATGCTAACATTAACGCTCGTCTCATGGGCAAAATGAGACTGAAATTTGCTTCATTTCATGAGAAAATTTGGGTGGGATTCTTACCCGCCCATGCGCTTTTTACCCCGTCTTCCCCTACAACTTATTATAGTTAATCTGCCAATAAATTGGTTCATGTGTGTGCGTGCGCGCGCGCACACGTGTGTGTGTGCATGTGCGTGTGGGTTTGTGTGTGTGTGTGCACGTGAGTGTATGTGCGTGCCTGTGTGTGCGCGTGTGTGTGTGTGCTTAATCACTGATTGACATTACCCTGTAGTAAAGTAGATCTACACCAACAGTAACATGAGAGCTGAACTTCTTCTTTGTCAATCGCTCCAATATTTTCCTGTCATAGAGCCCAGATGCGTGACGCTGCCGTATGCGCCTAACTAGAATAGTTTAGGCCAGTAGGCCTATGCCGTCTTTCCTGGTGGAAAGAAAGTGAGAGTATTACACAAAACAAAAAAGCATGAGAATGGACCGGTAAGGCAGAAAGATAGTAGATGACAGTAAGCAAAGGGAAAAGGCAGAGTCAACGAGAGTGACAGATTAGAGGAAGTTACAAAGCACAGAACTTCCAGAAGATGGGGGAACTATTCGTACGAAAGACACCCCGATATCTCCACGGGGGGGGGGGGGGGGGGGGGGGGAGGGGGAAGAGGGGGGGGGAGTCGCAACGAAAAGACCTACCCCGGGAAGGGGGGAATGGGGGTGTACAATATATGATTTTTTCACTACAATAACAGTAAGTCGTGGTATAAAGCCTAGTTCTTTTGGAAGACGATGACTCTCAACGAGGGGGAATTTGAATGGTCAACTTAGGACGATGATTTGACCGCCAGGGGGGGGGGGGGCAATCAAACCAGTAGGGGCTTAGCGCGTGATATTCTTAGTTGGGGGTAGTGAGAAAGAGAGAGAGAGAGAGAGGGGGGGGGGAGGGACTCACGCTAAGCCCCTACTGGTTTGATTGCCCCCTGGCGGTCAGATCATCGTCCTAAGTTGCTCGTTGGATCTTAGTGCTGCAGCCGAAAGGCTGGGTTGGCCTTTGGGGACCTTCCCCACGTCACCTGTCCATGTCTTTTGCCAAGAGAGTGGGGAGGGGTTGGGGGGACATACCTTTGGCTTCCCCTCCACAGTATACAAGGATGTTAATCCGTTTAACGTCCTCCGGTCTGGAACAGACACATAATGGAACATTAGTAGATATAAAGATGGTGGGAACGATCCTGGAGCCAATGCCCGGAGGCATTATTCAAATCAGTATTGTTTGAAAGCTTGCATAGACATGTGTGCAAAGTTTGAACAATGTACGCCTTATATTTCCCGAGAAAATGCCAACGTTAAAGTTTGGAGATTAGATCACGGACGGCAACACACACACAACACACACACACACACACACACACACACACACACAACCGAACAACTATCATACTATAGACTCACTCGTTAACACGAGTGAGCCAAAAATGTACATCAGAAATTGCGCACGTGGTGTGTTTTTTGGTTTCAGAATCAGCTGTGGTGGTCTCCTTTCTTCCATCCGCTACGATGGAAAAGAACAAACGTCTTTCAAATTTGTTGAAGATCATGATCTGTTGTTCATGTTTTGTGTTTTTTTTTTTGTGAGAGAGAGAGAGAGAGAGAGGGACATAGAGAGAGAGAGAGAGACATAGATAGAGCGATAAGATGTGTTTTACCAAAAATGAGAAAAAACGTCTTTCAAATTTGTTGAAGATCATGATCTGTTGTTCATAAGTTTTGTGTTTGTTGTTTTTTTTTTTTTCATGAGAGGAAGAGAGGGATACAGAGATATAGATTAGTATTTTTAAACTACCAAAAATGAAAAATGAGAAAAAAAAAAAAACCGTCTTTTCAAATTTGTTGAAGATCATGCTCGTGTCGTGTTTTTTTGTGTTGTTTGTTTTTCTCATACACGAGAAGAGAGAAGAGAGAGAGGAGAGAGTGAAGAGAGAGAGAGAGAGGAGAGAGATGTTTACCCCAAAATGGAGAAAAACGGTCTTCAAATTTGTTGAGATCGTGATCTGTTCGTGTTTTTATGTTGTTGTTGTTTCTCACGAGAGAGACAGAGAGAGAGATGAGAGAGAGAGAGAGAGTAGAGAGAGAAGATATGTTTAACACAAAAAAATGAGAAAAAATGTCTTTCAAATTTGTTGAAGATCATGATCTGTTCATGTTTTTGTGTTGTTGTTTTTTTTTTTCTTTTTTTTTTCTTTTCTGTCTTCTCATGGAGAGAGAGGGGAAGAGAGAGCAGAGAGAGGAAAGAGAGAAGAGAGAGAGAGAAGAGAGAGAGGAGAGAGAGAGAGAGAGAGAGGCGAGAGAGAGGAGAGAGGAGAAGAGGAGAGAGACAGAGGAGAGAGAGAGGTATGAATTGAGAGGAGAGAGAGGAGAGGGAGAGAGGAGAGAGAGGAAGAGAGAGAGAGAGAGAGTAGGGAGAGTAGAGAGAGAGGAGGAGGGGATTGATGTTTACAAATACA
>JAGGCT020003874.1:0-10699 GCA_017654935.2 Phymorhynchus buccinoides
GTCTCAGTCTCTCCCTTCCTTTTCTCTCCTTCTCCCTGTAAGATGTGTTCTTTACTGGTTGAAATTACTGTGCATGGAAAATAATAGAACACCACGTAAGTCATGTGATAATTATGTTAGTAGATTTAGATGATAAAGGAAATAAAACTTGGGTTTCAAATGTTCGTGTACTTCTATGTGAGAATGGCTTTGGGAACGTATGGCTGAGTCAGAGAGGGGGAAATCAATCTTTGATTATACGTTTCTTCCGCCAAAGACTTGTCGATTGTGGATGGCAAGAATGGAATAATCACATTCAGACAAGTGGCAGATATGTGATGGGGTATGGGAAAAGCACAGACATTAGTCACTCACAATGTTTTTGAGTAAAGGCCAAAAATAGTCAACAATTTTTGGTGTTTGTTTATTCATATTTTTTTGTTTTGTTTTTAAAAAATGCACATGGTAAATAAACAGACAGAAATCAGCTACAATAAGCAAAATTAACATCAACACCGAAGAATGTTTCTAAGAGCAGCATCACATCAACTACAATGACAACAACTACATACCACCCCCCCCCCCCCCCCCCCCCCCCCCCCCCCCCAATATAACTGACTCTGGGATGTCCCCTGATAAAGGTGCGGTAGCTGTCAGACCATTATTCTTTCCAATACCACCATGGGAACTTCATAAAGCACATTTTGATATCGACCATACAAACATTAAAACAGATGAAAACCCAAACATACTCGCAAGTTCTGAAATATTTGTTTTTTGTATTTGTTATTTGGTACTTTTTTAGTCACGAGTTTTCATCGCTTTTCTTTTGAAAAGTAATTTACATTGGTATTCCACGTCATATTGAAGAGAATTACATCAATTATTAAAAGTATGCACAGACGGTTCATTCATAAGTAAACACGTAGGATGGGGATTCTTAATTCCAGACTTGAAAATAGAGAAATCATTTGATATGGGATTAAATAAATCAATATTTGCAGCCACACTAACTGCAATGCTCAAGACTTTACAATATCTTATCAACTTTCTAAAGACTATATTTCAAGTTTTATTCTGCGTAGATTCAAAATCAGTTCCATCAGGCATCCAGAGTATTACAATTGCTAACAAGGCCTGAAATGAACATTGCAAAATTTGTTTATTATAATTAGTCATGTAATTGGTATGTCGATGGCAGTATGATTTTATTTCAAGTTGCAGTATTGTATTCAAACTTGATTGAGAATGTGAATGTGGTCTCTATGTTTCTTCTTAGGATGTTCATATTGTAACTATTTTACTCTTGTATAATTAATTGTGTGTGAGTGTGTGTGCGCATGCATGTGTGTGTGTGTGTGTGTGTGTGTGTGTGTGTGTGTGTGTGTGTGTGTGTGTGTGTGTGTGTGTGTGTGTGTGTGTGTGTGTGTGTGTGTGTGTGTGTGTGTGTGTGTGAGAGAGTAAGGAAGTAAGAGACCGTTGTGTGTAAGCATCGTGCTTATTTTACTTTCTAATGAGTAATTGTTTGTTTGCCTTTAATGTTCTTGTTATCAATGTAAAGCGCACTGAGCTCATGTGAGAAAGAGCGCTATATAAATTCCCATTATTATTATTATGAACATTCAAATAAGTTGTTTGATACACATGATAATTGAAAGAGGTACCCAATTAACATTTTGTTGGATTAAAGCATACCACATTTTTGTCCCAGACAAAAAAGAATCACTCTATCTGTACCCATATTGAAACAGGAGCTTTTGAA
Organism: Phymorhynchus buccinoides; assembly: GCA_017654935.2. Taxonomy (NCBI): domain Eukaryota; kingdom Metazoa; phylum Mollusca; class Gastropoda; order Neogastropoda; family Raphitomidae; genus Phymorhynchus; species Phymorhynchus buccinoides. The sequence goes on from JAGGCT020003874.1 coordinate 1,742, forward strand.
GAAACATACACGACAACAATGTGCGGTATTAGGGCGCATGGTTCATAAATCCACACACCAATGGTCCAAATATCACACTATATAGTATGCATAAATACCGCACTATATAGTATGCATAAATATCACACTATATAGTATGCATAAATACCGCACTATATAGTATGTACATATGTTTAAAAATATATTTTCCAACTGATTAGCGTCCTTGCTTAACCAATTATCCATGTTTAAGGGGCCAGTCAGGGCTGGATTTTACAAAAAAAAAGTTTTGTTTTGTTTAAGTTTTTCATTACGTGTTTTGGGTAGGAAAATGTCTATATTTTCACACACAATCAATCTTTCTGGCTAAAAGTAATGCATATCTTCATATTTTACAGTTGAATAGGGGGTCTGGTTACCAGAGACGCCATTTTTTCTTTCAAACTTTCGTTTTTGTAACAGCAATAATAACCCACCTTAGCAAGCAAATAATAACTGCTCCCCAGTAACAAGAGAGACAAGGGAGATTACTCTAGTTCTCTACGTCCATGCTTCATTCTGCTTTGATTCAGCGAAATCTGCGAATATTTTTATGCTGTTTTTTCCTTTATTTTGTGTAAATTTGTGATAATTACAGTGCACGAAATTGTCAAGATGTCAACTGATCACAAATTGCGTGGTAAAAAGCGGAAAAAACGCCGTTTCTACAGAAATCAGTTCGCAAACAAAGGCAAGGCAAGAAAGCTCGTCCGTTGTGAGTGACTGTATTGCCGATGTTGTTGACAGTGATGATGAAGTTGAAATCCCAGTATTGGAAAGTGCCACGCCCACCTGTTCAGAAAAGAAACTTTACACAATCCATCCCCAGCTACCCAGTGACTCCAGTGATTCGGATTCAGTTGGAAAGAGAAGCTAGTGACAGTGAGGAAGAAGGTGATGAAGATGCTGTTGTCAGTGTTGATGAGTTTGGAGAAGTTTTGGGTGGGTACAGGATAATGTGAGTAATAAGTGTTATGTACTGTTTATCTCGTCCCGTCAACCTCAATTTTTACGGTTGTTATTTCTCCTAAAATCTGAGCGGCGCGAGTGCTTTGGAAAACATAACTTTTTTGTTTTTAAAGATATTGCCTTGAAATTTTGTGTGTAGGCTTTTTACACAAAACTGTAGGACATGAACCTAAAAGGCAAGTCTTTTAACCTTTCCTAGTCTTGCACCTTGTATTGCTAGAAATTATAATTTTATTAAAATTTAGCGCTGGGATAATCATGTCATAAATTGAAAATAAAACACTATATAAACACCAGATTAGGTTCAGGTCTTTGTTTTAACTCTTGTTTGAAGACATGCAAAGTTATATGAGGCTCCATTGACTGTGTGTGAAAATATTGTTTCCAACACAACATTACCATGCGGCATATAGATTTTAATCAATTAATTATCTAATTAATTTTTGGGTACCTTACAAAAATAGTTTTGCCTTCAAACTGTATACTAAACAAAACTGTGACCAATAATCAACAACATGGCCAAATGTGAAGAGAATCCATCAATAACTTTATGCTCTAGTAGCAAACACAACAAGTAACCCTTGTTCAGCCCTGACTGTCAAATCGTGACAAGCAGGAGAGGAGGGCGGCATGAAGATGGGGTGGGAGTGGGATGGAGGTAGGGGTGCGTGAGAGGCTCAGGTCACCAGTAATTACAAATGACAATAATCAATAACAGAACAAAACAAAACAACATCCAAAACAAATAGAAAACAAGGCAAAGACCCCCAAAAGGAAATACAAATGGCAAAAGCTTTAGAAAAAGCAAACCTGCTGAATTTCCATTTGTTAAGTCAGATGTCCTGAGACCAATTCCTTCTTCAATTGAATGAAACAGTTGCATCCCCCAGAAGCTGATAATAATCTTAATGTAAAATATGTAATAATGAAGGCCTCTCTTGGGAGCATAAGCTAAAACTATGGCATCAAATTACATCTCTTTCTTTCTTTTCTTTTGGGGAGGGGGTGCCTTCCAGAACCCTTGTAAACCCCCCTCCCCAATCCGCCTCTAAATGTTTTTTTTTCTTCTCCACAGTCTCTCCTTTCCTTAAATGTTGTTCACTTCTCTCACATACACATATCTCTCTCACAGTCTTTCTCTCTGTGCGCCTTTCTCTCCCTCTCTGCCTTCTTTTTCCTCTTCTTCTTCTTCCCTAGTTACATGTACATGCATTACTTTATGATACATATAGTTTGAAATTGATGTAAATTATAGTAATTGCATACACATGTAAAAGGAATGATTGTATTGTTTTCCATTCCATTGTATCATGAATGGTTTTATGTTATGCACTTTTTGTTTTTTGCACATTATGTTTTCTATTGTCTTTATTGTTACTTTTATAGATCACTCTGATTTAGCTTGACTTGAATTGACTTCACACACGCACGCACGCACGCACACACGCACGTATTATAGCACACAGCAATTTCATAATATTTCAATGGAACGAAAATAGATCTGTTTGTAATGAATATGGCTTTCATTTCGTATTGTAAGCCTACATGCACAAACGGTTTTTACAACAGTAACAACAACAGCAGCAGCAGCAGCAGCAGCAACAACAACAACAACAACAACAACAACAACAACAACAACAACAACAACAAAGCAAAAAACAAACAGACGGACGAACAAAAAACAAATTGATACCTTATCCTTTGACAACACAAGGGAGATAATCCCGCAGCATCTACACCTGAATGGTTGTGTCCCTTGCCCCGAAGCTTTCAGTAATCAGACTGAGCTACCAAATCAACATGAATTCTCAATCTTGACAAAGACGGACCTGCTGGGGGTCTATTATTATATTCTTTAGTTAGGCGCATAGCAGCAGCATGACGCATCTGCGCTCATATGACAGGATGCTGAGTTTCATCTTGATCACCATTAATTAAAACCAATGAATTTAACATGGAGACTTCTTCGTTGAATTCGAGGAACTGTGTCTCGCAGGAGCGGCACTTTCGGAAGCCATGTTGTTGACTGGACAGGACTGAATTCGATTCAAGGTGTTGCATGATGCTACTTGTGAGGATGTGTTCAAGGCCTTTGGCAGGTACACTGGTGAGGGAGATAGGTCTATGATTTGAGGCCTTATAGTGTTCACCTTTGTTTAACACTGGGGTCACCAGCGCCTCTCTCCAGTCCGTAGGTACCTCTCTCGAGTTTAATGAAGACTGAAAGATGGTTGCAAGGATAGGGGCGACTTCTTTGGACAGCTCTCTCAGCACGTGGGGGGGCGATGCCATCTAGACCAGCTGCGTTGGAGGGGTTCACGTTGGCCAGGAGCTTTTCCACGCCTGTGGTACTGATAGTGATGTTGTCCATGGTGGGGAAGTTGTCGCGTGATTCGGGCATCGTACATCTACTTCTGAATTCTGCCGCCGAGAAAGTGTTGCCCTCGCTGAAGGCTTTGTAAAATTGGCTGTTTAGTTCTTCCGCTTTCAGCTTGGGGTCAGTAATGAGCTTTCCAGCTGACTTGAGCGCTGGTATTCCAGTTGTTGTGGTCCTTTTGTGCTTCATGTATGTCCAGAAGCGTTTTGAGCAAGGTTCTGAGTGTTGTTCTGTGAAGTGGGGAAAACAGGCTTTCAGTGTATCGCCAATAGGATACAATAGGATCTCTCTCCGGATTTCTTTATCAAGATCACCCACTTTGGCTGGCTTGCTTTCATCGCCGCTTTTCAGCATGTTTCTGTAGATCATGTCTCTCTTCCTTCCCAGCCTACGGATTTCGATGGTTATCCAGGGGTAGTTGTCTTTCTTCCCAGGGAGTTTGGTTGGGATGGGCTTGGTAATGCTTTCTTTCAGTGCAGTTTTGAATAGAAGCCAGAGGTCATTGGTTGAGGGATCTGATGTATTTTGAAAAGCTTGTTGTACTGCAGCTATGTCTTTTTTGATGGCTTCCCAGTCTGCTTTCTTGTAGAGGAGTATGGGGCGTTTCGCGTTTTGCAGAATGTCAGGCTTAGCTTTGTGGTCAGAAATTCCATGGGTGATTTCAATTCGGGGAATGAGGGAAGGAGAGTTAGTGAGGACACGACTCAAGGGTATTGTCAAGGCGGGCTGGTTCCTTCTCAACTTGGACAAGTCCAGTGCCATGCAGGATGTCGAGACATTTGCGGTGGAGAGAAGGGTATACTGGGTTTGGCTTCAAGGACAGTTTCTTCCAATCCAGGGATGGAAAGTTAAAATCACCAGCAATCAGCAGTTGTGCATTTGTCATTGCAGTGGCTCGGCGAAGGGAGGTGTCCAGGGCTTCCAAGACAGTGCTGTCAGAGGCATTCGGACGGTAGAAGGCGCATACATATAAAGGTCTCTCCTTGCGGACTTGTATTTTGACCCACAGGATCTCTGCTTCTGTGTCCAGCTCAGGAACCTCTGTGCACTGAATTCCTTTTCTCACTGCTATGAGGACGCCGCCTCCTTTCTTGCCGGTTCGGTCTTTTCTGAACGTGGTGAAGGAGGGTTGAGAAATTCTGTGCTGTTGATGGTAGGGTCAATCCAGCCAGGTTTCAGTGCCAATGATTACATCCGGTTTGAAGGAATCTAAGACGTTGGAGATTTCGGCACGCTTGCCTTGAGCGGATTGAAAGTTAACGTTCAAGAAACGTAGAGGACGGTTACTGTGTTGGTTTTGTTTGGCCCTACGATTTGGGGTGGAGGAGTGGAGCGGTTTGAAGAATTGTTCGGTATCTGTTAGTGAGGACAGTGTTGAGTCAGAGCGGCTATCACGTCCTACACCGTGGAGATCGAAAAGGGTGTTGCAATAGTTGGCATTAGCACACACGTCACAGTTCCAAATAGCATCAGATGAGTCCAGATGGGAGTATGTAGTGGAACCAATGTTCTGACAAGAGGCATGAAGCCATGCTCCGCAGGACTCGCAAGCAACACCTCTATCCCTTACTACTGTAACTCACTTCTTGCTGGCTGTCCATCAATTCTCATCAATTCCTCTATCCCTTACTACTGTAACTCACTTCTTGCTGGCTGTCCATCAATTCTCATCTCTAAGCTCCAACGGGTCCAGAATAATGCTGCTCGTCTCATTTCTCGCTCCCCTAGGTACGATCTCTTCACTCCGGTTCTTCGTTCCCTACATTGGCTCCCAGTTCAATCACGTATTGACTACAAACTTCTCCTCCTTGCCTTCAAGTCACTGAATGATCAAGCTCCCGTGTATCTCTCTGATCTTCTTCATCTCTATGTCCCAGCTCGCCAACTACGTTCGTCTTCTGATTCTCGTCTCCTTTCCATTCCCTACATCCGTCTCAAATCTGCTGGCTAACGTTCTTTTTCTTGTCAAGCACCATCTCTGTGGAATTATCTGCCTTCTCCTCTCCGACACTCCAACTCAGTCTCCTCATTCAAAACCTCTCTTAAAACCCATCTTTTTCCTGCTGCGCCCTAAATATTTTATCAGTTATCTATCGTTGTGTGCATGTGAGGTAAGATTGAATAAGAGGTTTGTGCTGTGTTTGTGTGGTGTGTGTGTGTGTGTGTGTGTGTGTGTGTGTGTGTGTGTGTGTGTGTGTGTGTGTGTGTGTGTGTGTGTGTGTGTGTGTTGTGTGTGTGTGTGAGCATGCATGTGTGCATACATGTGTGCTTGTGTGTGTTTTGGTTTTGTGGGTTGTGTGTGCACGCATGTGTGTGTGTTTGTGTACGTGTCTGTGTGTCTGTCTGCGTGCGTATGTTTTTGTGTGAGGGTGTTTGTGTATGTGTGTTGGTGTATGTGGTCAGTCCATGCGGCTCGGTTGCTGTGGCTTACCGAATGGGGTATGAACGAGTTGGCGTCGATAAATATGTGTGTTTATGTGTGTGTGTGTGTGTGCGCGCGCGCGCGCGCGCGCGCGTGTGTGTGTGTGTGTGTGTGTGTGTGTGTGTGTGTGTGTGTGTGTGTGTGTGTGTGTGTGTGTGTGTGTGTGTGTGTGTGTGTGTGCGTGCGTGCGAGCGCGAGCGAGTGTGTGTGTGTGTTGTATGTGTGTGTTGTGTGTGTGTGCGTGTGCGTGTGTGTGTGCGTGTTAGAGAGAGAGAGAGTTGCTTTGTATATGTGCTGTTGATGTTAATGCTGTTTTATTGTCTGTTGATGAATCATTGATTGTAAAGCGCTTTGGGCTCATCTGAGGTAAAGCGCTATATAAATGTACAATTATTATTATTATTATTATTATTATTATTATTAAGATTAATAAATTGAGTGGCTCTTGAGAGCTCCCGTTCTGGAACAACAGAACAAGAGTAGAGCCGGTGCAGGGTTTAACCCTTTCAAGTCTCTCTTTCCCATCTGAAGATGTCTGGTCTTTCGTTCCTGCAGGTCCTGTCATTCTTTCGATGATCAGAGGCTGGTTTATTTATTTCTTAGCGTTCTATTGAAGCCACTTCTTATAATAATGGCAATCTTTCTTCATGTGGCCAGGCTGTTTGCAGAAAAACCCACTTGATTTTGATCAGGTTCTTGGTGGAAGGATTTGCAACTGCCTCTGGGGTTGTCTGCACAGTGTCTTTTGATTCCTCGGGCAGAATGCCTAGCTTGTTCAGCTGCTTGATCAACTGCTCCATGACCTGTTGCAGCCCCAGAAGCTGTTCTTCCATCACTCCAACCGTTGCCACCTGAGCTTCTTCAAACAGCTCCCGCCGTCTCTGGTCCATGGCTGCAAATATGAGCTGGAATTGTCTGACCTTGTTTATAGCCTATCCCACAGAGTGTGGCTGTACCAAACAGGCGTACTTGCCTGCCTCCCTGTCATAGCAGCCTTGGCAAAATTTGTTGACAGCTTCAACCCTTACGTGGTTGTCAGGCAGGTCCCTGAAAGCTGAACATGCCAAAGTCAGCACCCTGTCTGCCCAGTTTCTTCATCAAAACTTGATATGAGTCCAAAGGACCCATCGCAGTGAGCAGGGTGAAGTAATCGAGTGCCTTCCCCGCGAAACTCCAGCTCAGGTAGTCCATGCACTCGGTATTTGACCAATTGAGGGCAGAGCGGTAGCTTTCAAACCGCACTAACCGCATTTAAATGAAAGCCAGCTTGTTCCGTCGAAGTGCTATCTTTCCAGGAGTTTACATGGGTCTCCTCTTCGACCGGAGTAGAGAAACTCGTCAAAACTCGCTAAAGCCAGCCCAGGACTATATAAACAAGCAGAGAAGCTAAAAATGGCAGTTTGAGTTTCGCGCTTCGAGGAGAACCTTCCTTTTTTAAACTAGGAAGGAGGGAAAAAAGACCACGCAAGCGAAAGCGCGCAACCAGAGTAGAGGAGAGAGGCTGGCTTGTTTCTCTCTCTTTCCCGCACTGGCCTGTTGTGCCTTTATAAGTGTTTGTGTGGAGGAGAACCACTTCTATCTATATCCATCCATCCATCATCCATATCCATATATCCATATATAGTGGGGGTGGTTGAAATGGGATCGGTGCGTGCGCGCATGTGTGCATGCGCACGCGTGGCGTGTGTGTGTGTGTGTGTGTGTGTGTGTGTGTGTGTGTGTGTGCGTGCGTGTGCGTGTGCGTGTGCGTGTGCGTGTGTGTGTGTGTGTGAATGCCCATTGATTATTGCGCACACGTGTGTGTGTGTGTGTGTGTGCGTGTGCGTGTGTGCGTGTGCGTGATGTGTGACTGTGTGCTTCTCTATTAGTGTTCGGGAGATATCCTTGGGACAGACAGAAAAACAAAAAAAAAAAAAAAAAACAAAAAAAAAAACAACAAACAAAAATACAAACCAGCCCATCGCAATAGTCCGTCTTGGTGACGGACTAACAACAACAAAGCAAAAAACGAACAGACGGACGAACAAAAAGCAAATTGATACTTTCTCCTTCGACAACACAAGGGAGAGAATCCCGCAGCATCTACACCTGAATGGTTGTGTCCCTTGCCCCGAAGCGTTCAGTAATCAGACTGAGCTACCAAATCAGCATGAATTATCAAGATAAAGACGGACCTGCTGGGGCTCTATTATTATATTCTTTAGTTAGGCGCATAACAGCAGCATGACGCATCTGCGCTCATATGACAGGATGCTGAGTTTCATCTTGATCACCATTAATAAAAACCAATGAATTTAACATGGAGACTTCTTCGTTGAATTCGAGGAACTGTGTCTCGCAGGAGCGGCACTATTGGAAGCCATGTTGTTGACTGGACAGGACTGAATTCGATTCAAGGTGTTGCATGATGCTACTTGTGAGGATGTGTTCAAGGACTTTGGCAGGTACACTGGTGAGGGAGATAGGTCTATGATTTGAGGCGTTATAGTGTTCACCTTTTTTTAACACTGGGGTCACCAGCGCCTCTCTCCAGTCCGTAGGTACCTCTCTCGAGTTTAATGAAGTCTGAAAGATGGTTGGACAGCTCTCTCAGCACGCGGGGGGCGATGCCATCTGGACCAGCTAGAAATGTGGCACGCACAAGTGTTGACATTGGGTTTGTTTTTATAGGTTGGTTTTGCTTGGAGGATGAATATGAAGAGCTCTAAGACGGAGCAGTAGGCAGATAAGGAGGGAGTAGGCCTAGTAACTTTACTTTGGTTCAGCTTGAGTCATGCACATGAAGCATTAAATACGGGAAAAGCTTGTCTTACCGCATTTTTCAGATGTTGATAGGTTGGGAGACGTATTCAGGGTAAGATTAATAAATTGAGTGGCTCTTGAGAGCTCCCTTTCCGGAACAACAGGGCAAGAGTAGAGCCGGTGCAGGGTTTAACCCTTTCAAGTCTCTCTTTCCCATCTGAAGATGTCTGGTCTTTCGGCCCCGCAGGTCCTGTCATTCTTTTGATGATCAGAGACTGGTTTCTTTCTTTCTTAGCTTTCTATTGAAGCCACGTCTTATAATAATGGCAATCCTTCTTCATGTGGCCAAGCTGTTTGCAGAAGAATCACCTGTTGCAACTGCCTGTGGGGTTGTCTGCACAGTGTCTTTCGATTCCTCCGGAAGAATGCC
>JAGGCT020003875.1:0-10682 GCA_017654935.2 Phymorhynchus buccinoides
CCCATCAGCAGGTGACCTGGAGTGTCCGGTGTGCAGCGAGTTGTTCCAGGACCCCAAACTGCTGCCCTGCACTCACCTGGTGTGCTCCACCTGCCTCCTCACCTGGCTGAAGAAGGAGGGGCCTGGGGCAGGATGCCCGCTGTGCAGAGCTGTCGTCTTCCCAACAACAGGGGGCGCCCACCTTGACGCTCAGGTGGAGGCCCTGCCCACAGACCTGGCCGTCCAGTCTGCAGTGGACAACCACAGTCTGCTCCACTCCCCGGACGTCTGCGGTCTGTGTGACGGCGGCAAAGTGGCTGCCTCCTTCTGCTGCCTGCAGTGCAGCCTGAAGCTGTGCCGGACCTGCGGCAAAGGGCACACCAAAATCCCTTCCTGCAAATCCCACGTCGTGGAAGACCTCAGCACTCTCAACGCGCAGCGATTGGCCGAAGTGTGTCACATGACGTGCACGCGCCACGCTGATAGGCTGGTGGAGCTGTATTGCTCCGCTCACCAGGAGCTGATCTGTTTGCTCTGTTTTCCGACCAGTCACCGGGAATGTGATGACGTCAGAGCCATTGCTGACGTGGCACATCTGGAGAGGACGGCGCTGAAAGAAATGGCGGCTGATCTGTTTATGGAAGAGGCACAGATGGCGTCACAGGTGTCTGTCTATGTCTATGTCTGTATATGTGTCTGTCCATCTGTCTATCTGCCTATCGATCTGTCTACCGAGCTATACAGCAAGATAGTTTAATTGATAGCAAAAGCTCTGTAAGTACGAGAAAGCCCTTAGGCCTACATCCGGCACAGGTTGTGCCAAAATCTAGTGTTCAGTGTTTTCCATTTTGTCAAGCATAATAATTATAATGATTATAATGAAATAGTTTTTTCTCTGTTTTGCAGTTCTAACATGCTATCGAAACACATTAAGTGGCACTTTTATCAAATTTCTGGTGCATCATGGCAAGCGTCTCAAGAACTATGGACGCCTCTAGATATGGAACTTTCAACATGTCTGTGTGTCAACTTAGGCACAAAATGGTCAAGGCGTTTTTTGGTGGTCATTCATATTACCAGACAAAGCAGATAAACCTCATGTGGTATTGTGATGGTTTTATGCTAATTGTTGTCTACAGATTCAGGCCTCAAAGAACGACTTCCAGGCTCTCCGCCAGAAAGTCATCGCAGTCTTTGATGACCTTGAGCAAGTCCTCCGGAAGAGACGCCAGGCAATCCTTGACAGGATCGAGACGGAGGAGAAGTCGAACAGGGCATCATTGTCGGCCAAGGAGAAAGACAGGGCGTCACTCAAAGCCCACGCTGTAACCATCAGCAACCTGGCACAGTCTGCAGCCAATGACGCTCTGCTGGGCATGATGGGAAAGATGACGTCACGTCTGACAGACCTGAAGCTGACGAGGGCTGCAAGGAACGACAACTCCCAGGCCATGACTGACGTCACGTTTGACACTGCTGAACTGACGAGGCTGCAGAACATCATTTCTGATTTGGGTAAATGTTCCAATGATTTTATTTTAAGTGTTTTTGTATTCGTCTGTTCACTCTGTAAGTCTTTCCTCCCAATTCAGTTGGCCTATTGCTACATACAGATGCCCAATAGGTGAAGTTTGACTGTAACTGAAGATTTCCAATTAAAAAATACCTGTACGTCCTAAATCAACAAACACACCATAAGAAACTATCACGCCAAATTTCATGCTTGTTATATGAAGAATGCGCAACACTAGATTTTTTGGTTGAATTAAAAGTTCAGCAATCAAAATGCCTTTGGCACTGAAGGGGTTAAAGGCTGAATTGAACATATATCTACATCAGAAATGGATAAACACACCATAAGAAACCACCATGTTAAATGTCATGCTTGTTACATGAAAATACCTAACACTACAATTTTTAAAAATTAAATAACTGTTCACGATCAAAATGCCCTTGGCACTGAAGGGGTTAAAGGCTGAATTGCAAATGTCCCTACATCAGAAATTGCTAAACACACCATAAGAAATTATCATGCCAAATGTTATGCTTATTGTATGAAAATACCCAACACTAGATCTAAAAATAATTATAACACCATAAGAAAATTTCATGCCAAATTTCATGCTTGCTTCTTGAAAATGCATACCACTAGAAGTTTATTTACTTATTACTGTTTGCAATAAAATGTCCTTGGCATTGAAAGGGTTAAAGGCTGAATTGCAAATGTCCCTACGTCAGAATTTAACAAAGACACCATAAGAAATGATCATGGCAAATTTCATGCTTGTTATATGAAAATGCTCAATACTAGAATTTTTTGTTGAATTAAAATTCTGCTACCAAAATGCCTTTGGCATCGAAAGGGTTAAAGGCTGAATTGAAGGTATCCCTCTGTCAGAAATGAATAAACGCACCGCAAGAAACCACCATGCCACATTTTATGCTTGTTACATGAAAATGCCCAACACTATAATTTTTTTAAATCAAGTAACTGTTCGCAATTAAAATGCCCTTAGTACTGAAAGGGTTAAAGCCTGAATTGCAAATGTCCCTACGTCAGAAATTGATAAACACACCATAAGAAACTATCGTACCAAATGTCATGCTTATTACATGAAAATGCCCAACACTGTAATTTGTTTCAATTATAACTGCCCGCGATCAAAAGGTCCTTGGCACTGAAGGGGTTAAAGGCTGAATTGAAAATGTCCCTCCATCAGAAATCGATAAGCATGCCATAAGAACCTATCATGCCATATTTCATGAAAATGCATACCACTAAAATTGGTTGGTACTGGAAGGGTTAAAGGCTGAATTGCAAATGTCCCTACATCAGGAATTGATAAACACACCATAAGATACCATCATCATGATCATGCCAAATTTCATGCTTGTTGCTTTAAAATGAACAATTCTGCCATTGTGTCTTCCACTATTTATGTTCTCATAGCAAACGCTCTTAGGGACAGGTTGCTCTGGTGCAGTGGTCTTCATTCTGTCTCCCTCTTTCTGTCTCCATTTGTGTGTCTCTTATATTTGAGAACCAGAATCTGTGCCATTCACTGTGTGCAGCTGGAACTTTGAAATAATAATGTGGAATTTGGTGGTTGACGATTCTAGCGTCAAAACACAGACTATTGTTATAGTAATTGGCATGCAGAGTGATTGTTTTTCAGGTCAGATAGGAAAGTGAGGGCAGTATAAAGGACCCAGTTCCTCCAGCGTCAGAACACAGACTATTGCTATAGTAATTGGCATGCAGGGTGATTGTTTTTCAGGTCAGATAGGAAAGTGAGGGCAGTATAAAGGACCCAGTTCCTCCAGCGTCAGAACACAGACTATTGCTATAGTAATTGGCATGCAGGGTGATTGTTTTTCAGGTCAGATAGGAAAGTGAGGGCAGTATAAAGGACCCAGTTCCTCCAGCGTCAGAACACAGACTATTGCTATAGTAATTGGCATGCAGGGTGATTGTTTTTCAGGTCAGATAGGAAAGTGAGGGCAGTATAAAGGACCCAGTTCCTCCAGCGTCAGAACACAGACTATTGCTATAGTAATTGGCATGCAGGGTGATTGTTTTTCAGGTCAGATAGGAAAGTGAGGGCAGTATAAAGGACCCAGTTCCTCCAGCGTCAGAACACAGACTATTGCTATAGTAATTGGCATGCAGGGTGATTGTTTTTCAGGTCAGATAGGAAAGTGAGGGCAGTATAAAGGACCCAGTTCCTCCAGCGTCAGAACACAGACTATTGCTATAGTAATTGGCATGCAGGGTGATTGTTTTTCAGGAGCAACACCTGCTACAAGAGGAGCAACACCTGCTACAGGAGGAGCAACACCTGCTACAGGAGGAGCAACACCTGCTACAGGAGGAGCAACACCTGCTACAACAGGAGCAACACCTGCTACAAGAGGAGCAACACTGCTACAACATGAGCAACACCTGCTACAACAGGAGCAACACCTGCTACAGGAGGAGCAACACCTGCTACAAGAGGAGCAACACCTGCTACATCATGGAGCAACACCTGCTACAGGAGGAGCAACACCTACAAAATGGACAACACCTGCTACAACAGGAGCTACAACATGGGCTACAACAGGAGCAACACCTGCTACAACATGGGCAACACCTGCTACAACATGGGCAACACCTGCTACAACATGGGCAACACCTGCTACAACATGGGCAACACCTGCTACAACATGGGCAACACCTGCTACAACATGGGCAACACCTGCTACAACATGGGCAACACCTGCTACAACAGGAGCAACACCTGCTACAACATGGGCAACACCTGCTACAACATGGGCAACACCTGCTACAACATGGAGCAACACCTGCTACAACAGGAGCAACACCTGCTACAACATGGGCAACACCTGCTACAACAGGAGCAACACCTGCTACAATGTGGGCAACACCTGCTACAACAGGAGCAACACCTGCTACAACATGGGCAACACCTGCTACAACAGGAGCAACACCTGCTACAATGGGGCAATACCTGCTACAACAGGGGCAACACCTGCTACAACAGGAGCAACACCTGCTACAATGTGGGCAATACCTGCTACAACAGGGGCAACACCTGCTACAACAGGAGCAACACCTGCTACAATGTGGGCAATACCTGCTACAACAGGAGCAACACCTGCTACAATGTGGGCAACACCTGCTACAACAGGGGCAACACCTGCTACAACAGGGGCAACACCTGCTACAACAGGGGCAACACCTGCTACAACAGGGGCAACACCTGCTGCTATTGGCTATTATTTTGATTATGATGATTATCATAATGATTATGATGATGATTATGTTGATTATGATGGTGATTATGATGATTGTCATGATGATTATGTTGATTATGGTGATTATTAGTTTGATGATGATGATTGTGCTAGCATGATGACTAGTGATGATGATGATTGTGTTAACATGATGACTAGTGATGATGATAATTGATGTTAACATGATGACTAGTGATGATGATGATTGTGCTAGCATGATGACTAGTGATGATGATAATTGATGTTAACATGATGACTAGTGATGATGATGATTGTGCTAGCATGATGTCTAGTGATGATGATGATGATTGTGTCGGTTTAAACAAATGTTTTATTAACACACTTTTGCAACAACACAATATATATGTAGACAAGAGTACAACAAGCCGAGGCTTATAACAGTACTCAACACATAGACATCGTACTAGCAACAGGCTGCATCACACTTTACAATTAATGGAAGTCAGTCACACTTTGTAAGGTAAGCTAAATAATGATCAATACAACTGACTTCCGGGAAAAGGTGAACAATATAAACAAACATGAATATCAAGGTCATGAAAACATTATTCTAAGAACTAATAATTCATAAAAATGGAAGAAAAGGGAATAAATAGTTAAGTTTAAGTGGGCAACTCAATGTATCACTATAACAAGATATCTATTTAAGCAGGAGCATGTTTTCAATATCACCAGAGACAAAAAGAAGAATAAACACATTATTAATCTTGAGCAAAACGCTTGGAAACACTAATGAATTTTCCAACTACATGGAGGATTTGTCTGTTTTCAATGGCATTTTTATCCCTCCCACCGAACAACAAAATGTTAACATTGTTTTTAATGTCAATAGGAAGTAGACCCAATGTCTGAACACGTGCGTTTTGGAATAAAGGGCATGTCAACAAAAAATGACGAGCATCTTCTATGTCATTTCCACAACTACATCTAGGATCATTAGTAATGTGTCTTCTAAAAAGGTCGTGCTTAAGGTCGGTCATTTGAAGTCTTAGTCTACAAAGAATAATTTCAGATGTCCTGTCGTTAAGATAGTAACACTTTGGTACTGCATTATCATTTTTGGACAAAAACGCTTATGGAGGCTGAGAGAGTTACTCTGCTTAATTCCATCAGACATTTATATCAAAGAAAGGTCTGCCACAAGATGAAATTCGTCCCATTCAAGATAATGATAAAAATTGATCACTCTTCTCAAGAAAAGGCTACCGTGTTAAATGAGTATTTTGCTAATCAGTGTTCTCTAGACAAGGACGACGATGAGATCCCAAGATTGAATGAGTTTCTGGGATCTGCCAGACAGTTTTGTTTTTATTGAACTGTTGTTTTCTTCACATTATTTCACAAGGAAGAAAAAAACAAATAATAGGCAAAAATCAAATAAATAGATACAGAAGAGAAACAAACACATTTACACACAACTGTGCCGTGGAAGTCATTGAAAAATGTTATCACATCTTGAGGTAACAATTTATCATCACTATGTGGAGTAACTAAAAACAGAGAGCTCAACATTTCAAATTGCGAGTTTCAAGCTCTGAACAACAGGTATTACTCATCATATTTTAAAATGTTAAAAAAACCCACCTGAAAGTTCATATAAGACTAATCATTACTAGGTATCTTATTAGTAAAAGTTTTATAATATCAATTTATGTCTTTGAATATTGCAGTGAATGGAGCCCACCTGGCAGCAAAATCATTATACAATAAGGTTTTTTGTGAAATATATTTTTCTATTTTGTATCTGTATTTCAGTTTTTTAAAGTACTTTTATAAGACAGGTATATCATTGTTTAGCTTACAGTGGTATATGTATTCTTTTTGTTAACAACAACATAAAATAAAAGATATGATCGATTTGTGTAATTTTGTCAAATCCAACAATTGCAAGTGCTTCTGAAGTACATAAATTATATACATTTTGACATTTATCATTCAATGCAAGATCTGCCAGACAGTTAGTTCTTACTAGAGATGCTTTGTTGGAGGCTCTGAACAGTCTTGATCCAAGGAAGGCTGTAGGTCCTGACCTGATCCATAACAAATTCTAATTGCTGCTGCAGAGGTTATTTGCGAACCTTTGACCAAACTATTTAACCATTCACTGCCTGAATGTAAATTCCATAAAGTGTGGAAAATAGCCCATATTACACCTATATTCAAGAAAGGGGATAGGTACAAATGTGGAAATTATCGTCCCATTTCATTATTAAGTTGCATAAGCAAAGTATTGGACAAATGTGTTCAAAAACATGTATTCAAGTACCTCTTAGATAACAATCTTTTAACAACAGCACAATCTGGTCTTATTCCACATGACTCCGCTGGTTTTCAACTCTTGAGCATTTACGATGATTTTTGTAAATTTATAGATTCCAAAACAACTGCACAAGTGATTTTCTTTGATGTCTCCAAGGCATTTGACAAAGTTTGGCACAAAGGATTGTTACATAAATTCATGCTCTTGGTATCCGAGGACAGCTGCTTGAGTGGTTTTCTGACTACCTAAGGGATCGAACCCAGACAGTTGCATTAAAAGGAAGTAAATCACCATATGTCCCTGTGTTGGCGGGTGTCCATCAAGGTTCTGTCCTCGGGCCACTACTTTTTCTTGTATATATAAACGATATTACAAATGATATTGAATCTATTATTAAACTTTTTGCGGATGATACCAGTATGTACCTAGGCTTAGAAAATGCTGACATAAGAACATAAATTGCAAACTCGGATCTTGAACAAATTAGAATATAGGCAACTAAATGGAAAGTAAAATGTAACCAAACGAAATCAGGTTTCACATCTTTAAAAGAAAGAAGACGCCACCACAAAATTATGTTGTTTTACAAAATTGTCAATAGCATTGCACCTTTATCTTTAGCTGAACGCCTACCACAATTATTAGCCTCAATTAACCCATACCACAGACGAAATCCTCTTGAAAGACAAATACCTCGATGCAGATTAGATTTATATAAATCCTCATTCTTCCCCTCAACTACAGATCTCTGGAATAATCTCCCAGATAACATCAAACGATTAGATTCTCTCAGTGCCCTAAAGCACTTCCTCAGTAGCGAAGACAATATTGTTCCTACCTATTATTATTTAACTGACAGAGTATCCGAAATAATCATTTGTAAACTGAGACTAGAAATGAGTGATTTACAGGAGGACCTGTTCAAAAGGCACCTTTCTACCAACTCTACATGCGCTTGTGGTTCTCCTACAGAAAATGCTAATCACTGTTTTTCAAATATTAAACTGTCCCCTTTATCAACAAGCCCGAATCCATACAATAGAGTTATAACCTGAAGACGTTAAAACTGATGTTACAGTGCTGTTGTTTGGTAGTCAAAACAAAAATCAAACAGAAAATAGGCAAATATTTTCTACAATCTGCAGATTTATTCAGATATTGAAATGGTTTGCTATTGATTAATTACTTCCCTGTGATCAGCTTTATGCCAATTTGATTTATTCGAGGTCACGTGGACCTGTGGTCCTGGCGGAAAATATGTTGCGAATGTGCTTAAAATAATTGATTGTCTTGACACTGAATCACAAATGGTTTTTATACTTTTTGGAGTTAAATGCCTCTTGCCCCTTCAATTTCAATTTCAATTTTTATTTTCTTGTTGTTGCTTGCGTGTTTGTGCACATTTTGCATGCTATCATTTTCATTATCATGTTCTGTTCCAGTCTCTTATTACTTGTGGCAGCCAATATTGTATAATCTACTTGTGTTTGAGCGCCTTGTATAAGCTTTAAGCTTGTTGTGCACGTTCTCATTTGTTTATGTTGCTGGTTTACTATGTGATTCTAAAAATTCGTTTAACTCTTTGGTTTCTGTATTTAGATACGTTTCAACTACTGTTCATTCCTGAGAACCTCTTTAGCTGGTGAGAAAGTTTATCCCGTTGATTCCTACGGGCCTCTTTTGCTCGTGATATCGTGCAACATGATGCAACTGTTCTTAATTTTCTCTTCTATAATTGCAATGAGGGTTTTTTCCCTTTTCTTAATGGGGCAAGCCCCCCCCTGGGGATGCCGAGGGGCCTTTTGTGTAAATAGTTCCCCACCTTCTGGAAGTTCTGTGCTTGTAACTTCCTCTAATATGTCACTCTTTGACTCTGCCTTTTCCCTTTGCTTGCTGTCATCTACTATCTTTCTGCCTGTCAGGACCATTCTCCTGCCTTTTTTCATGAAACACTTTCAAAAAGATTCCTCCAGCCAAAGTCGGACATGCTGGGCCTAGCTATTTCTTACTTAGGCGCATAACGGCAGCATGACGCATCTGCGCTCATAATTGACAGGAAACTGTCTGAGCGATCGAAGAAGAACTGGGGCAAGTATTGTTTATGAACGAGAAACAGGCTGCTGAAAACATGCCGCATATTCACAATAACATAACACCCCTTTATACAGTTTTACTCTCTCTTGAAACCCAAGAACAGGGAGATAGAGAGCTCTATAAAGCTAGGAATCTGCAGTTGCTCCCATTCAATCTCAAAAGCGGTTCTCAGGAACGAAAGAGTTAAACCAATAGTGTTGTCAATATTACTGCCTTTTTATTTTTACGACATGTTCTGGCAACGTGCCATTTTGCCATTATGCTGATATTGTGCCATTAGTAATTCTTTATTGTTTCTAAAACAGTGTATGTATTGCTTTTCTTGGACTTTACAATTCCATATATTCCTGAAAAGAGATGAATGATGGTGCCATACTGTTCAAATTGTGATGTTTTTTTGTTCTTGTTCTTGTTAGTAAATGGTACCTACTTCATATTTGGTTCTATTTGACATGTTTTTTAATTGATTAATATATGCCTGTCTAATTTACGTGATTTGCTGTGCATCTTCGTATAAGCATAGATTTTGTTTTATACACAATATTGCATTGCTGTAATGCTCGTGTGTAGTTGGAATTACATTAAAAAATATTTTAACCCACCACTCGCTTTTAATTCTGCATTGAATTTCTGTTGTTTATCAGAAACTCTCTCTCTCTCTCTCTCTCTCTCTCTCTCTCTCTCTCTCTCTCTCTCTCTCTCTCTCTCTCTCTCTCTCTCTCTCTCTCTCTCTTTGTGTCTCCCTATGTCTCTGTCTCTCTCAGTCTCTCTCTCTCTCTCTCTCTCTCTCTCTCTCTCTCTCTCTCTCTCTCTCCTAATCTCTCTCTCTCTCTCTCTTAATTCCTCTTTGGTCTCTGCCCCCCCCCCCCTCCCTCCTGTTCTGTCTGCCCCCTTCTGTCTCTCTGTCACTTTCTATATCTGCCCTGTTTCCAATAGTGATGTAATATGGCCACTTGAATTTTGTTAGGGTTTTTTGTGTCATTATATTTAAAGAAACGAAGATGACTGCTGGGTTCAATAATATTCACAACAAATTAAAACAAAGTCGAAATTAAAACCCAGAAAAAACGGTTTAATGATAAAAAAAACCTGTTTTTTAAAAAAATCATTAAACCGTTTCTTCTGGGTTTTAATTTCGACTTTGTTTTAATTTGTTGTGAATTATATTTAAACAATATGATTAAATAAAGGTATATTTTGTGCACCACATCCTATGTCTCTGTCCTCTCTCTCTCTCTGTTCTCTCTCGCTTTCTCTCTCTTCTCTCTTCTCTCTCTCATCTCTCTCTCTCTCTCTCGTCTCCTCATCTCTCTCTCTCGTCTCTCTCTCTCTCTCTTGAGGGCATGTGTAAAGAAGGCGAAGCTATCTGCTTACCCTCATTACAAACTTCGTATTCGTTCCGTATCCTCCTCTCCTCTATCTCTCCCTCCTGCTCTCTCTCTCTTGTCCCCTCTCTCTCATACTCTCTCTCTTCCCGACATGTGACGAGCTCCATTCACGGTTGGGTGTGGGTGGTGGGTTGTCCAGGAAT
>JAGGCT020003876.1:0-10659 GCA_017654935.2 Phymorhynchus buccinoides
TTACATTTCATTCCTTCACGTGTTGAACTATAGGACGTAAAGCATTACATTTCATTCCTTCACGTGAAGAACTGTAGGACGTAAAGCATTACATTTCATTCCTTCACGTGTAGAACTATAGGACTTAAAGCATTACATTTCATTCCTTCACGTGTAGAACTATATGACGTAAAGCATTACATTTCATTCCTTCACGTGTAGAACTATAGGACGTAAAGCATTACATTTCATTCCTTCACGTGTAGAACTATAGGACGTAAAGCATTACATTTCATTCCTTCACGTGTAGAACTATAGGACGTAAAGCATTACATTTCATTCCTTCACGTGTAGAACTATAGGACTTAAAGCATTACATTTCATTCCTTCACGTGTAGAACTATAGGACGTAAAGCATTACATTTCATTCCTTCACGTGTAGAACTATAGGACTTAAAGCATTACATTTCATTCCTTCACGTGTAGAACTATAGGACGTAAAGCATTACATTTCATTCCTTCACGTGTAGAACTATAGGACGTAAAGCATTACATTTCATTCCTTCACGTGTAGAACTATAGGACTTAAAGCATTACATTTCATTCCTTCACGTGTAGAACTATAGGACGTAAAGCATTACATTTCATTCCTTCACGTGTAGAACTATAGGACGTAAAGCATTACATTTCATTCCTTCACGTGTAGAACTATAGGACGTAAAGCATTACATTTCATTCCTTCACGTGTAGAACTATAGGACGTAAAGCATTACATTTCATTCCTTCACGTGTAGAACTATAGGACGTAAAGCATTACATTTCATTCCTTCACGTGTAGAACTATAGGACGTAAAGCATTACATTTCATTCCTTCACGTGTAGAACTATAGGACGTAAAGCATTACATTTCATTCCTTCACGTGTAGAACTATAGGACGTAAAGCATTACATTTCATTCCTTCACGTGTAGAACTATAGGACGTAAAGCATTACATTTCATTCCTTCACGTGTAGAACTATAGGACGTAAAGCATTACATTTCATTCCTTCACGTGTAGAACTATAGGACGTAAAGCATTACATTTCATTCCTTCACGTGTAGAACTATAGGACGTAAAGCATTACATTTCATTCCTTCACGTGTAGAACTATAGGACGTAAAGCATTACATTTCATTCCTTCACGTGTAGAACTATAGGACGTAAAGCATTACATTTCATTCCTTCACGTGTAGAACTATAGGACTTAAAGCATTACATTTCATTCCTTCACGTGTAGAACTATAGGACGTAAAGCATTACATTTCATTCCTTCACGTGTAGAACTATAGGACGTAAAGCATTACATTTCATTCCTTCACGTGTAGAACTATAGGACGTAAAGCATTACATTTCATTCCTTCACGTGTAGAACTATAGGACGTAAAGCATTACATTTCATTCCTTCACGTGTAGAACTATAGGACGTAAAGCATTACATTTCATTCCTTCACGTGTAGAACTATAGGACGTAAAGCATTACATTTCATTCCAACACGTGTAGAACTATAGGACGTAAAGCATTACATTTCATTCCTTCACGTGTAGAACTATAGGACGTAAAGCATTACATTTCATTCCTTCACGTGTAGAACTATGTAAAGAACTACTATAGGACGTAAAGCATTACATTTCATTCCTTCACGTGTAGAACTATAGGACGTAAAGCATTACATTTCATTCCTTCACGTGTAGAACTATAGGACGTAAAGCATTACATTTCATTCCTTCACGTGTAGAACTATAGGACGTAAAGCATTACATTTCATTCCTTCACGTGTAGAACTATAGGACGTAAAGCATTACATTTCATTCCTTCACGTGTAGAACTATAGGACGTAAAGCATTACATTTCATTCCTTCACGTGTAGAACTATAGGACGTAAAGCATTACATTTCATTCCTTCACGTGTAGAACTATAGGACGTAAAGCATTACATTTCATTCCTTCACGTGTAGAACTATAGGACGTAAAGCATTACATTTCATTCCTTCACGTGTAGAACTATAGGACGTAAAGCATTACATTTCATTCCTTCACGTGTAGAACTATAGGACGTAAAGCATTACATTTCATTCCTTCACGTGTAGAACTATAGGACGTAAAGCATTACATTTCATTCCTTCACGTGTAGAACTATAGGACGTAAAGCATTACATTTCATTCCTTCACGTGTAGAACTATAGGACGTAAAGCATTACATTTCATTCCTTCACGTGTAGAACTATAGGACGTAAAGCATTACATTTCATTCCTTCACGTGTAGAACTATAGGACGTAAAGCATTACATTTCATTCCTTCACGTGTAGAACTATAGGACGTAAAGCATTACATTTCATTCCTTCACGTGTAGAACTATAGGACGTAAAGCATTACATTTCATTCCTTCACGTGTAGAACTATAGGACGTAAAGCATTACATTTCATTCCTTCACGTGTAGAACTATAGGACGTAAAGCATTACATTTCATTCCTTCACGTGTAGAACTATAGGACGTAAAGCATTACATTTCATTCCTTCACGTGTAGAACTATAGGACGTAAAGCATTACATTTCATTCCTTCACGTGTAGAACTATAGGACTTAAAGCATTACATTTCATTCCTTCACGTGTAGAACTATAGGACTTAAAGCATTACATTTCATTCCTTCACGTGTAGAACTATAGGACTTAAAGCATTACATTTCATTCCTTCACGTGTAGAACTATAGGACGTAAAGCATTACATTTCATTCCAACACGTGTAGAACTATAGGACGTAAAGCATTACATTTCATTCCTTCACGTGTAGAACTATAGGACGTAAAGCATTACATTTCATTCCTTCACGTGTAGAACTATAGGACGTAAAGCATTACATTTCATTCCTTCACGTGTAGAACTATAGGACGTAAAGCATTACATTTCATTCCTTCACGTGTAGAACTATAGGACGTAAAGCATTACATTTCATTCCTTCACGTGTAGAACTATAGGACGTAAAGCATTACATTTCATTCCTTCACGTGTAGAACTATAGGACGTAAAGCATTACATTTCATTCCTTCACGTGTAGAACTATAGGACGTAAAGCATTACATTTCATTCCTTCACGTGTAGAACTATAGGACGTAAAGCATTACATTTCATTCCTTCACGTGTAGAACTATAGGACGTAAAGCATTACATTTCATTCCTTCACGTGTAGAACTATAGGACGTAAAGCATTACATTTCATTCCTTCACGTGTAGAACTATAGGACGTAAAGCATTACATTTCATTCCTTCACGTGTAGAACTATAGGACGTAAAGCATTACATTTCATTCCTTCACGTGTAGAACTATAGGACGTAAAGCATTACATTTCATTCCTTCACGTGTAGAACTATAGGACGTAAAGCATTACATTTCATTCCTTCACGTGTAGAACTATAGGACGTAAAGCATTACATTTCATTCCTTCACGTGTAGAACTATAGGACGTAAAGCATTACATTTCATTCCTTCACGTGTAGAACTATAGGACGTAAAGCATTACATTTCATTCCTTCACGTGTAGAACTATAGGACGTAAAGCATTACATTTCATTCCTTCACGTGTAGAACTATAGGACGTAAAGCATTACATTTCATTCCTTCACGTGTAGAACTATAGGACGTAAAGCATTACATTTCATTCCTTCACGTGTAGAACTATAGGACGTAAAGCATTA
Organism: Phymorhynchus buccinoides; assembly: GCA_017654935.2. Lineage (NCBI taxonomy): Eukaryota > Metazoa > Mollusca > Gastropoda > Neogastropoda > Raphitomidae > Phymorhynchus > Phymorhynchus buccinoides. The sequence continues at coordinate 3,715 of JAGGCT020003876.1, forward strand.
CATTTCATTCCTTCACGTGTAGAACTATAGGACGTAAAGCATTACATTTCATTCCTTCACGTGTAGAACTATAGGACGTAAAGCATTACATTTCATTCCTTCACGTGTAGAACTATAGGACTTAAAGCATTACATTTCATTCCTTCACGTGTAGAACTATAGGACGTAAAGCATTACATTTCATTCCTTCACGTGTAGAACTATAGGACGTAAAGCATTACATTTCATTCCTTCACGTGTAGAACTATAGGACGTAAAGCATTACATTTCATTCCTTCACGTGTAGAACTATAGGACGTAAAGCATTACATTTCATTCCTTCACGTGTAGAACTATAGGACGTAAAGCATTACATTTCATTCCTTCACGTGTAGAACTATAGGACGTAAAGCATTACATTTCATTCCTTCACGTGTAGAACTATAGGACTTAAAGCATTACATTTCATTCCTTCACGTGTAGAACTATAGGACGTAAAGCATTACATTTCATTCCTTCACGTGTAGAACTATAGGACGTAAAGCATTACATTTCATTCCTTCACGTGTAGAACTATAGGACGTAAAGCATTACATTTCATTCCTTCACGTGTAGAACTATAGGACGTAAAGCATTACATTTCATTCCTTCACGTGTAGAACTATAGGACGTAAAGCATTACATTTCATTCCTTCACGTGTAGAACTATAGGACGTAAAGCATTACATTTCATTCCTTCACGTGTAGAACTATAGGACGTAAAGCATTACATTTCATTCCTTCACGTGTAGAACTATAGGACGTAAAGCATTACATTTCATTCCTTCACGTGTAGAACTATAGGACGTAAAGCATTACATTTCATTCCTTCACGTGTAGAACTATAGGACGTAAAGCATTACATTTCATTCCTTCACGTGTAGAACTATAGGACGTAAAGCATTACATTTCATTCCTTCACGTGTAGAACTATAGGACGTAAAGCATTACATTTCATTCCTTCACGTGTAGAACTATAGGACGTAAAGCATTACATTTCATTCCTTCACGTGTAGAACTATAGGACGTAAAGCATTACATTTCATTCCTTCACGTGTAGAACTATAGGACGTAAAGCATTACATTTCATTCCTTCACGTGTAGAACTATAGGACGTAAAGCATTACATTTCATTCCTTCACGTGTAGAACTATAGGACGTAAAGCATTACATTTCATTCCTTCACGTGTAGAACTATAGGACGTAAAGCATTACATTTCATTCCTTCACGTGTAGAACTATAGGACGTAAAGCATTACATTTCATTCCTTCACGTGTAGAACTATAGGACGTAAAGCATTACATTTCATTCCTTCACGTGTAGAACTATAGGACGTAAAGCATTACATTTCATTCCTTCACGTGTAGAACTATAGGACGTAAAGCATTACATTTCATTCCTTCACGTGTAGAACTATAGGACGTAAAGCATTACATTTCATTCCAACACGTGTAGAACTATAGGACGTAAAGCATTACATTTCATTCCTTCACGTGTAGAACTATAGGACGTAAAGCATTACATTTCATTCCAACACGTGTAGAACTATAGGACGTAAAGCATTACATTTCATTCCTTCACGTGTAGAACTATAGGACGTAAAGCATTACATTTCATTCCTTCACGTGTAGAACTATAGGACGTAAAGCATTACATTTCATTCCTTCACGTGTAGAACTATAGGACGTAAAGCATTACATTTCATTCCTTCACGTGTAGAACTATAGGACGTAAAGCATTACATTTCATTCCTTCACGTGTAGAACTATAGGACGTAAAGCATTACATTTCATTCCTTCACGTGTAGAACTATAGGACGTAAAGCATTACATTTCATTCCTTCACGTGTAGAACTATAGGACGTAAAGCATTACATTTCATTCCTTCACGTGTAGAACTATAGGACGTAAAGCATTACATTTCATTCCTTCACGTGTAGAACTATAGGACGTAAAGCATTACATTTCATTCCTTCACGTGTAGAACTATAGGACGTAAAGCATTACATTTCATTCCTTCACGTGTAGAACTATAGGACGTAAAGCATTACATTTCATTCCTTCACGTGTAGAACTATAGGACGTAAAGCATTACATTTCATTCCTTCACGTGTAGAACTATAGGACGTAAAGCATTACATTTCATTCCTACACGTGTAGAACTATAGGACGTAAAGCATTACATTTCATTCCTTCACGTGTAGAACTATAGGACGTAAAGCATTACATTTCATTCCTTCACGTGTAGAACTATAGGACGTAAAGCATTACATTTCATTCCTTCACGTGTAGAACTATAGGACGTAAAGCATTACATTTCATTCCTTCACGTGTAGAACTATAGGACGTAAAGCATTACATTTCATTCCTTCACGTGTAGAACTATAGGACGTAAAGCATTACATTTCATTCCTTCACGTGTAGAACTATAGGACGTAAAGCATTACATTTCATTCCTTCACGTGTAGAACTATAGGACGTAAAGCATTACATTTCATTCCTTCACGTGTAGAACTATAGGACGTAAAGCATTACATTTCATTCCTTCACGTGTAGAACTATAGGACGTAAAGCATTACATTTCATTCCAACACGTGTAGAACTATAGGACGTAAAGCATTACATTTCATTCCAACACGTGTAGAACTATAGGACGTAAAGCATTACATTTCATTCCAACACGTGTAGAACTATAGGACGTAAAGCATTACATTTCATTCATTCACGTGTAGAACTATAGGACGTAAAGCATTACATTTCATTCCTTCACGTGTAGAACTATAGGACGTAAAGCATTACATTTCATTCCTTCACGTGTAGAACTATAGGACGTAAAGCATTACATTTCATTCCTTCACGTGTAGAACTATAGGACGTAAAGCATTACATTTCATTCCTTCACGTGTAGAACTATAGGACGTAAAGCATTACATTTCATTCCTTCACGTGTAGAACTATAGGACGTAAAGCATTACATTTCATTCCTTCACGTGTAGAACTATAGGACGTAAAGCATTACATTTCATTCCTTCACGTGTAGAACTATAGGACGTAAAGCATTACATTTCATTCCTTCACGTGTAGAACTATAGGACGTAAAGCATTACATTTCATTCCTTCACGTGTAGAACTATAGGACGTAAAGCATTACATTTCATTCCTTCACGTGTAGAACTATAGGACGTAAAGCATTACATTTCATTCCTTCACGTGTAGAACTATAGGACGTAAAGCATTACATTTCATTCCAACACGTGTAGAACTATAGGACGTAAAGCATTACATTTCATTCCTTCACGTGTAGAACTATAGGACGTAAAGCATTACATTTCATTCCTTCACGTGTAGAACTATAGGACGTAAAGCATTACATTTCATTCCTTCACGTGTAGAACTATAGGACGTAAAGCATTACATTTCATTCCTTCACGTGTAGAACTATAGGACGTAAAGCATTACATTTCATTCCTTCACGTGTAGAACTATAGGACGTAAAGCATTACATTTCATTCCTTCACGTGTAGAACTATAGGACGTAAAGCATTACATTTCATTCCTTCACGTGTAGAACTATAGGACGTAAAGCATTACATTTCATTCCTTCACGTGTAGAACTATAGGACGTAAAGCATTACATTTCATTCCTTCACGTGTAGAACTATAGGACGTAAAGCATTACATTTCATTCCTTCACGTGTAGAACTATAGGACGTAAAGCATTACATTTCATTCCTTCACGTGTAGAACTATAGGACGTAAAGCATTACATTTCATTCCTTCACGTGTAGAACTATAGGACGTAAAGCATTACATTTCATTCCTTCACGTGTAGAACTATAGGACGTAAAGCATTACATTTCATTCCTTCACGTGTAGAACTATAGGACGTAAAGCATTACATTTCATTCCTTCACGTGTAGAACTATAGGACGTAAAGCATTACATTTCATTCCTTCACGTGTAGAACTATAGGACGTAAAGCATTACATTTCATTCCTTCACGTGTAGAACTATAGGACGTAAAGCATTACATTTCATTCCTTCACGTGTAGAACTATAGGACGTAAAGCATTACATTTCATTCCTTCACGTGTAGAACTATAGGACGTAAAGCATTACATTTCATTCCTTCACGTGTAGAACTATAGGACGTAAAGCATTACATTTCATTCCTTCACGTGTAGAACTATAGGACGTAAAGCATTACATTTCATTCCTTCACGTGTAGAACTATAGGACGTAAAGCATTACATTTCATTCCTTCACGTGTAGAACTATAGGACGTAAAGCATTACATTTCATTCCTTCACGTGTAGAACTATAGGACGTAAAGCATTACATTTCATTCCTTCACGTGTAGAACTATAGGACGTAAAGCATTACATTTCATTCCTTCACGTGTAGAACTATAGGACGTAAAGCATTACATTTCATTCCTTCACGTGTAGAACTATAGGACGTAAAGCATTACATTTCATTCCTTCACGTGTAGAACTATAGGACGTAAAGCATTACATTTCATTCCTTCACGTGTAGAACTATAGGACGTAAAGCATTACATTTCATTCCTTCACGTGTAGAACTATAGGACGTAAAGCATTACATTTCATTCCTTCACGTGTAGAACTATAGGACGTAAAGCATTACATTTCATTCCTTCACGTGTAGAACTATAGGACGTAAAGCATTACATTTCATTCCTTCACGTGTAGAACTATAGGACGTAAAGCATTACATTTCATTCCTTCACGTGTAGAACTATAGGACGTAAAGCATTACATTTCATTCCTTCACGTGTAGAACTATAGGACGTAAAGCATTACATTTCATTCCTTCACGTGTAGAACTATAGGACGTAAAGCATTACATTTCATTCCTTCACGTGTAGAACTATAGGACGTAAAGCATTACATTTCATTCCAACACGTGTAGAACTATAGGACGTAAAGCATTACATTTCATTCCTTCACGTGTAGAACTATAGGACGTAAAGCATTACATTTCATTCCTTCACGTGTAGAACTATAGGACGTAAAGCATTACATTTCATTCCTTCACGTGTAGAACTATAGGACGTAAAGCATTACATTTCATTCCTTCACGTGTAGAACTATAGGACGTAAAGCATTACATTTCATTCCTTCACGTGTAGAACTATAGGACGTAAAGCATTACATTTCATTCCTTCACGTGTAGAACTATAGGACGTAAAGCATTACATTTCATTCCTTCACGTGTAGAACTATAGGACGTAAAGCATTACATTTCATTCCTTCACGTGTAGAACTATAGGACGTAAAGCATTACATTTCATTCCTTCACGTGTAGAACTATAGGACGTAAAGCATTACATTTCATTCCTTCACGTGTAGAACTATAGGACGTAAAGCATTACATTTCATTCCTTCACGTGTAGAACTATAGGACGTAAAGCATTACATTTCATTCCTTCACGTGTAGAACTATAGGACGTAAAGCATTACATTTCATTCCTTCACGTGTAGAACTATAGGACGTAAAGCATTACATTTCATTCCTTCACGTGTAGAACTATAGGACGTAAAGCATTACATTTCATTCCTTCACGTGTAGAACTATAGGACGTAAAGCATTACATTTCATTCCTTCACGTGTAGAACTATAGGACGTAAAGCATTACATTTCATTCCTTCACGTGTAGAACTATAGGACGTAAAGCATTACATTTCATTCCTTCACGTGTAGAACTATAGGACGTAAAGCATTACATTTCATTCCAACACGTGTAGAACTATAGGACGTAAAGCATTACATTTCATTCCTTCACGTGTAGAACTATAGGACGTAAAGCATTACATTTCATTCCTTCACGTGTAGAACTATAGGACGTAAAGCATTACATTTCATTCCTTCACGTGTAGAACTATAGGACGTAAAGCATTACATTTCATTCCTTCACGTGTAGAACTATAGGACGTAAAGCATTACATTTCATTCCTTCACGTGTAGAACTATAGGACTTAAAGCATTACATTTCATTCCTTCACGTGTAGAACTATAGGACGTAAAGCATTACATTTCATTCCTTCACGTGTAGAACTATAGGACGTAAAGCATTACATTTCATTCCTTCACGTGTAGAACTATAGGACGTAAAGCATTACATTTCATTCCTTCACGTGTAGAACTATAGGACGTAAAGCATTACATTTCATTCCTTCACGTGTAGAACTATAGGACGTAAAGCATTACATTTCATTCCTTCACGTGTAGAACTATAGGACGTAAAGCATTACATTTCATTCCTTCACGTGTAGAACTATAGGACGTAAAGCATTACATTTCATTCCTTCACGTGTAGAACTATAGGACGTAAAGCATTACATTTCATTCCTTCACGTGTAGAACTATAGGACGTAAAGCATTACATTTCATTCCTTCACGTGTAGAACTATAGGACGTAAAGCATTACATTTCATTCCTTCACGTGTAGAACTATAGGACGTAAAGCATTACATTTCATTCCTTCACGTGTAGAACTATAGGACGTAAAGCATTACATTTCATTCCTTCACGTGTAGAACTATAGGACGTAAAGCATTACATTTCATTCCTTCACGTGTAGAACTATAGGACGTAAAGCATTACATTTCATTCCAACACGTGTAGAACTATAGGACGTAAAGCATTACATTTCATTCCAACACGTGTAGAACTATAGGACGTAAAGCATTACATTTCATTCCAACACGTGTAGAACTATAGGACGTAAAGCATTACATTTCATTCCTTCACGTGTAGAACTATAGGACGTAAAGCATTACATTTCATTCCAACACGTGAAGAACTATAGGACGTAAAGCATTACATTTCATTCCTTCACGTGTAGAACTATAGGACGTAAAGCATTACATTTCATTCCAACACGTGTAGAACTATAGGACGTAA
>JAGGCT020003877.1:0-10657 GCA_017654935.2 Phymorhynchus buccinoides
CGATTTTCTTTGCTTTCATCTTAAAATGATTGACTATAAGGGAATCGTTGCTTTATTATAGGGTGTGAGTAAATAAACAACAATTCTCACACGTCTCGTCACTGATAATGAAAATAAGCTTCCCTTTATGCTAAGATTGTCTTGGGGCTTGTTTTTTGTTTTGTTAAGATGCAACTGATGCTACACTGAGCCATCTGCAGAATATACTAGCTCTGGAACCCATCCAAGATGTGTGCGTGCGAGCATGCGCGTGCATGTGTGGTACGGTGTGTGGTGTTGTGTGTGTGTGTGTGTGTGTGTGTGTGTGTGTGTGTGTGTGTGTGAGTGCGTGTGCATGTGCGTGCGTGCGTGCGTGCGTGTGTGCGTTCGTGCGTGCGTTTTGCGTGCGTGCGTGCGTGCGTTCTTGTGTGTGTGTGCGTGCGTGCGTGTGCGTGTACGCATGCGTGCGTGCGTATGTTGTGAGTTTGTGCTCTTGTGCGTATGGTGTGAATGCGTGCGTAGTACTACATGTGTATGTGTGCGGTGCATGCGCGCGTTTTGATTGTGGGTGCGCAAGCATGTGTATGTGAGTACGTCTATACGTGCATGCATGTAAGCGTGCAGACGTGTGTGTGCGTACCGCGCGCGCGCGCAGCGCGCGCGCGCGCGCGCGTGTGTGTGTGTATGTATGTGAGGGGGGGAGAGGGAGGGGGGGGGGGGCGCCAGAGCAACTGTTGGGAGAACCTAACAGAAAAGCAAGCTTGTGTCCCTCCCTCCTCCTCCTCCTCCTCCCAGCAGAACAAAAGGAAACAAAGAGTTAACAAGCTGAGGGGATTCAGTTTACCTCACGTTTCGCCCCTATAGGGAGAGAGGGACGCTGCTAGCAAACTTGTTTTCTTTCCGTAACACGCTTCCTTTCCTTCCTTCGTTAGTCCCCGAGCCGAAGGTTCGGGGAGCTATTGTTTTTGTCTGGTCCGTTCTGGCTATTCGTCCCGTATTTTTCTCAAATTAGTTTGCCAAGATGCAAGCTATCCACTGATGTATTTAGTTTTACATTAAGGTCAAGGTCGCGCCAGTTTTACGGGGTTCAAACCCCGAAAAAACACATACTACTCGCTAATATCTCGCGAAGTTTTGCATGTATTTTAATGCAGCAGTTTTTTTCACAACATTTCTTGATGAATGGTCTATAACACAGTTGTCATGAATTTTTCTGTGCGCGCGTGTGCGCATGATCGCGCGCGCTCAAATCACGGGTCCGAACCCCAAGGCTATAATATATATAAAAAAACTATTCAGTTTACGTGCTGTTTTGATGCGTTTTTATGTAGTTACGTGCTGTTTTGATGCGTTTTTATGTATGTGTACAGCCGACACATTCTGATTTTGGAGTTGCTCGGCGATGCTGCGAGGGGACTTTTCAGCCGCTCGGCGTTGCACTTGTTCTTTTTTTCTTTTCTTTTTTGGGGGGTGTCTTTTTTTTTGTGCCGCCTTTGAAGTGCACAACAAATAATGTAAGCCACACCAGCCATAAATTAGGTGCATTATTGCCCCCTCCTCACCATGCACCACCCACCCACCTTTTGTTTTGGCTCACTCGTGTTAACGAAGTAAACACGAAGTGAGTCTCGATGGCTTGGAGTCAAAACGGACTATCTTTAGAGAGTCCATTGACGTATTATTGAACTTATTGCGAAAAACTAATAACTTGTATATAAAAAAAAAAAAAACTTCAGAAATATAAAAAGCATAACTCCCTTTTTATATTATTTGTAGTCTTATTTAATACAAGTTCTTAGTTTTTGCAAGAAGTTCAATAATACGTCAATGGGCTAATCTAAAGATAGTCCGTTTTGAAACCAAACCATTATTTCTGATAGTTTGGCATTTTCTCGGGAAATAGAAGGCGTACATTGTTCAAACTTTGCAATGCACATAGATGTCTATGCAAGCTTTCAAACAATAATGATTTGAATAATTAAATACATAAAACAACACTGTAAATAGATAGCAAACAGATAACATTTTAGATTAGTGGGTTAGAGAGTATTCAACAGGCAACACTGAAAGCCTCGATAGCTCATTGGCAGAGCATAAATGTCTCTCATGCCAATGGTTCCGGGTACAATTCTCGGCACGGGCACTTTTAAAAAAAAAAAAAAAGTTGTATCCATTAACGATAGTTTCATTTGTACTTTAAAATTGCATTGCAATCTTGTACTTTAGACACCCCCCTCAATCTTTGTTTGTTCTTGTCCCACATGTTCCTGTTCCGAGTGAGCCTTGAAGGCTTCGCCTCTTGTTACCAACCGTGATCGTAGAGAGCGGATTGGTAATGTTTTCACTGTGTCTGAGGCGGACTATGCTTGTATGTTTGTATGTATCCTCTCTAGCGTTTGAACGGATGGACTTAGGGTGCTCAAATTTTGCATGCGGATAGGTAATGGAGAGATCTAGGCCAGGTTCGACAATGAAGGTCATGGGTCAAAGGTCAAGGTCACTGCAGCCGAAAACGCTGCCGCGCGGTTGGTGATTTAGTGTCTTAACGCTCTAGTTTTAATTATCTTACCTACTTCTTGGCAACGTAATGCAAGTACAGACCGAGATTACGCCGGATGAAAACTGGACCCCGTTGCATACAGCCCACGTGCAAGAGGTGGAATACATTAAAAAAAAAGAAGAAGGATAGGCTACCTCCGTTTACCCTTGCTTCTTAGTTATTCCCCATGCCAGCACGTGCCACGACTTTTTGTTTTTGTTGTGGTTTTTTTAAGCTGGGAAGGAAGGAAGGAAGGAAGGAAGGAATCTTTAAAGGGGCACACTGACGGATGCGTTTTTGTAAGAAACACGTCGAGATCACCAGGAAAACACCCTTTACATAGATTGCAACACTCACTTTGTTCTGGTTTCCCGGAAATCAAACCGTCAAAATCGGCGATTGCTCCTTGGCGGAGGTGCTGGAAGTCAAATTCTTTCACCCAAAGAGAAGGCGTGTAGCCGTCTCTTTTCCAATGGCCGCCAAATGAAATCGTTTGCAAGAAAATGTCGCAATACAAGCCTTTTTATTTTTATTTTGGTTTTAAATTATACAGGTTTATCTAAAGGAGTTTCGCTCACAACAAAGAAATAGCTTCAATTTTTTTTGCTTAACTGCACTACAAAAAACAGAAAACGCTTCAACCACAACTGAGTGGTCTCCGCCCACCCCATCCAAAATGGCTACTCTCTCCGGCATCTCCGCCAAGGAGGAATCGCCGTTTTGACGGTTTAATTTTCTAGGAAACCAGAGCAAAGTGAGTGTTCCGATCCTTGAAAAGGCTGTCTTTCTGGTGATCTCGACGTGTTTCTTGCAAAAACTCATCCGTCAGGGTGCACCTTTAAGGTAAGCAAGAAGTGAGGTGTGCAGCGAAGCGGATGACGAGTTATGATTGGAAGGCAATGAGGGGTGGAGAGAAAAGTCGCCAGAGCCAAGTAGACCATGCAGCAACCCCAAACTTATGTGCTTACATACAGCAGGTCCAGTTTTTAACCCCGAACCTCTTTTAACCCCTTGACTGCCACCAACGTATCACGTACTGACCTGATGACATCACTGATGATGTCATCAGATGAAGAGGAATACCCCTGATATGTGGTTTTTTTGCTCTAACACGGTCAAGAGAGTTATATCCCCAGACCATTTTGTCAGATTGGCTCTATCAGTTGTCTTTTTTTATGGCATGATTAATGTGCCCAATTTTTTTTTTTCTTTCATTTTCTCTGGCAGTCAACTCTGGCAGTCAAGGGGTTAACTTCTAATAGGTTTGTTTGTGGGTTGTTGGGTTTGTTTTGTATTTTTGTTTTGTTTTCAGTTGCATGGTCAAAACGAGAAAAAGCGTAACAACGAGGGCAGCAGAAAAAGGGACTCTAGCATGGAATGGACTGTAACAAACTAATGGAGGGGGGGGGGGGGGGGGGGGGGGGGGGGGGGGTGGGGGAGAAGGGGGGGGGGGGGGACAGGGGTAAGGAGGGCGATAGAAAAGGCCTTTTCGTTTCGTTTCTCTTCAGTTCTCTTCATATCATCTCCCCTTTTACAGAATATTTACAGTTCTCAAACAAAATATAACCCATTCTTTTTTCTTTCTTTTTTTTGAAACCCAAAAACATAGGGATCCCGAACAATTAGAAATCGTCATTAGAAGTAAACATTTGGCTTACGGGACAGGCTAACATACATTTTGAAAGGGGAGGGAAGAAGATCACCAATAGCACCATGCTAAACGCATCGACAAAGAAGCAGAAAGGGTACAGGTTTCCATAATAACAAGCGCGAAATCGCAATAGTTTGTGGCACGCGGTCTATTTTTACCACTCCAATCATGAGTCACCTCCCCTGGCTTTTCAATAATTTTAATCTGTAAACCAGAATGTTATCTCTGCACCATTTCGTAACTTTTTATATCTTTGGAAAACATTTAAAACTATGTATCCTACTTATACTCATCAAAAGAAGCACCGCATACTCGTCGTGTCTGTTGTAGTGTCTGTATTACGTATGTTTATTATTTTGTTTACGCTTTTAAAATACATCATTTTAAAGAGCGGCCTCAATTTGAAGTGTAGCCTCGATTTGAATGTGGCGGTACCATAGCCGATGAGGTTTAACCGAGGCATGGATTACCGCTACACCTATCTATATTGTTAAAACTCGGGACTTTACTGGTGTTGCAATGCCTCCGGGCATTGCAGCCAGTATTGTTCCCAACATCTTTGTATTTACAAATGTCCCATATGTGTCTATGACCGAGAGGACATAAAACATCATTTTCATCAGCCTCGATTTGAAGTGCGACAATTTTGGAACCGACAGACAGACAGACCGACCGACAAGTGAGTTATAGGTTTGTGGCTTGAGCCACAAACAATAAAGAAAGAAGAAGAAGGAAAAGTGGGGTTGGGGGTGTTATGAGGAAATGATAAGAAAGGATGAGCATGGACTGCAAAAAGACACCCACTTTATCATTCAATTAATCAAAAGCGAGAGATACTTTTTGGCTTCGTGTCCACGACGTCGTAGCAGCGGTATCATTGCCAATCTGCTGAGACTCCGAACGATGACCTCAACCACAGCATCGCCCGCCAATTCCTCCATCAAGACAAAACAATGCGAATGAAGAAAAGAAACTCACTCAGTAAAAACGGCACAAAGACGAAACATTCTGTTCACCAAACAACAGCTTTTTTTCTTACGTTTTTCCTTCTTCTTTTTTTAAGCAGCCAGCAATAGTGATTAAACATTCGCTATTTTCCACAATTGTTTTTTGGAAGAGTGGCTTAAGCCACAAACCTATACTCACTTTGTCGGTCGTTCTGGTTCGTCGGGAGGGTCGGTCTGGTCGGTCAGTCAAATAGTCGCACATTTTGACAAAATTTGTCGCACTTCAAATCGAGGCTAAACTTCAAAATTAATTGAGGCCGCTCTTTAAAATGATGTATTTTTTAAAAGCGTACCAAATCATAAACATACGTAATACAGACACTACAACAGACACGACGAGTATGCGGTGCTTCTTTTTGATGAGTATAAGTAGTATACATAGTTTTAAATGTTTTCAAAAGATATAAAAAGTTACGAATGGTGCAGAGATAACATTCTGGTTACAGATTAAAATTATTGAAAATCCAAGGAAGGTAACTCATGATTGGAGTGGTAAAAAATAGACCGCTGCGTGCCACGAACTATTGCGATTTCGCGCTTGTTTCATTATTGCTAAATAAGGTCTTAAAACCCCCCAAAAAGGCATAAACTGTACGTACAGAAGATGAGTAAGAGACCAAAACAGATTAGGGAAGATGGGGGTTGTCTCTAACTTGATACTCCGCCAGAAGTGTTGATGATAGAAGAACTAATCAAATTGAAACCATTTTGCAAATTTAATAACATTTGCGCGTAAGCAGCAAACCTGTTTACCCCCTACACAAGTCTCGACTAGTCTGGATATCTGTAATGAGTAGTTTTTGTGTGAAATAAGTAGTCCTCTTCATTAAACCATCAAATAATGTGCAAGTGAATGAGTATGTAAGCATTATTTTCGATTTTGCAGAGTAGTAAGGTCCAAATTGAGTAGAATACTAACTCGAAAGAGTAAGTAAACAGGTCTAAGCAGTTTCTTACTATCGATAAATAGTCAAGCTATTCCCACCCCCATAAGAAAAACACCAAAAGTACCAATCAATATACGTTTATAAGCTTAAGGGCAGTGTACACACATAAACGGATATTACATGCGGACACCCGTGCGCAAATCCATGAAATAAGGTGAAAACAAATAAGGGAAAGGATTTGCCGCACGATGTCCCAATTTTCTCTATATGCGTCCATTTTTATTCCTTCTTCTTCCACTTATTTAGGGGTTTTCCGTACGGAAACTTACGCGATAATGTGAACCCCGGCCAAAACCTAACCTAACGGCTCTCATAATTTTGCCTGTCCGGTCTGAACTTTGGCCATTTCACTTAGGCCTAACTCAATACTGCACACACAAAGTGAGAGAAGAAGAAAAAAGAAAAAAGAATAAAGTATTAACAACAAAAAAGCAAGGAATAACTCCCTTCCTGGTTTCCTAAGAGGTCCTATCCATGTCTGCAATTTACATCTGCAGTTATTAAGGCGTACACCTTACATTTAAAGACCCACACACGTCACGTGTCAAAATCATGGCTTTCACGTGTCTTCCCTCTTATAGCTGGTAAGAAATGCTTAAGAAATCTTCCTAGCACAATTAAGGGAATTTGCCGTGACGTGGGGGTGTCTTTAACAGCGAATGTTACAACACCTTCTCCTATCTGAACTTCCTATCGTCTGAAGGGCGTTTTGAATTTATACCTTGCATCACAAAATCTCTCTCACTAGTCTCAGTCTCACTTGAAACTCGGTGTCGTTCGACCGCTCTCCTGACAGCCTGTCACTATAGATACGTACTCGCTGAATACGGGCATGATTTGGCAGAAAGACCTAATTTGGGATAAATCCGTCCCTCATATCCCATTCAAAAGGTTTTTCGGTTGTTTTTTTTTCACTTAACTTTTGCCAACAATGATCAGCTCAATGGCATGGTTTCGCCTTTACGACTTCTCAGCCAAGCCATTTTATCACTGTACAACTGTTGACCTCTTCTTTCTAATTCTTATTGAACGTCCAGATCTGAGAGGCAACGTCCAGGGTTTCTCTTTCTCTTTTTGTGCGTTGTGTTTATATTATCTATCAAAACGATCGACTGAATGGGGGATAACTAAATTGAGGTTCCTTTGGCGAGGGCTTATTTTGATTAATACCCCCAAAACCGGGACTTTTTCTGGGTATTGCAGTACCTCCATGGATCGTTCCCTCACATCTTTTAGTTTATTAATGTCTCATATTTGCCTGTTCCAGGCACGAGACGTTAAACGAACTTTCATTCTCTTTGGCGAGGGCTATACGCCTCGCAAGTCGTCCGGCCCACCATTCAAATTCTGAAGATAGAATGAGCAGCTTAGGACGCACATTTCACCGCCAGTGGGGGGGCAATCAACCAGTAGTGCTTAGTGCGTGATATTCTCTCTCGCTGGGGGTAGTGATGAGAGAGGGAGGGCTCATCCCCTCCCCTCTCTCTATCACTACGCCTCCAACTAAGAATATGAACGGCCCAGCCCTTACGGTTGTTGCCGATGGCGGTGAAATCAGCGTCCTAAGTTGACCATTCTCAAAACTGAGTTGAACTGATGGGCGCCTTTATTGCCGGCTGACAAATCACTCATGGTCATAATTATTCCGTACGTTCCCATAGTCTTTTGATGGCTTTATAAATGCTAACAGACACCTAAGACTATTCCATGAAAGAATGTGGAGGTGGGGTGGGAAGGTACATAGGTATGATAAACAAACTAGGTCCCTCTTGCGAAATTGAGTGTGCAAATTGAGTGTGCAAAGTTCCTCTCTCTCTCTCTCTCTCTCCTCTTCTCCATCTCTCTCTCTCTCTCGTCTCTCTCCTCTCTCTCTCTCTCTCTCTTCTCTCATCATCTCTCTCTCTCTCCTCTCTCTCTCTCTCTCTCTCCTCTCAAATCTCTTCCCGCATCTTCGCTCCTCTCTCTCCTCTCTCTCATCTCTCTCGTCTCGTCTCTCTCTCGTCTCCCTCTCTCTCTCTCTCTCTCTCGTCCGTCGTCTCTCTCTGCATCTCATATCTCCTCTTCTCTCTCTCGTCTCTCTCGCTCTCCTATCTCGTATCTCTCTCTCCTCTCTCTCTCTCTCTCTTCTCTCTCGATCTCTCTCAAGTCTCTCTCCTCTCTCTAAATGTCTTCTCTCTCATCTCTCCTTCCTCCTCCTTCTCTCTCTCTCTCTCTCGTTATCTTATTTTATCATACTCGCCGGTTTCCTCTCCTCTCCCTAAAAAAAAAAGGCAAGCAATAGTATGAACAGCAACAAAAATGACAAAACACACGGGAACGTCTGACAGAAAGATAAAACGCAACACAATATGAGAGAGAGAGCGAAGTAGAGAGAGAGAGAGAGAGATAGGAGAGAGAGAGAGAGAAGAGAGAGAGAGAGAGGGAAGGGAGAGGGAGAGAGAGAGAATAGAGAGAGAGAGAGGAAGAGAGGAGAGAGAGAGAGAGAGAGAAGTAGAGAGAGAGAGAGAGAGACAGGACAGAGAGTGTGGGAAAACGAGAAAAGAGAGAGCAGACACAGGAGATAGGACTGACATGAAATGAAGTTAAATGAAATGAAAATATGTATTCCATAAAGGCCCAAAGCCCCGTACAAGAAACTGAGAGAGAGAGAGAGTAGAGATAGAGGTAGAGAGAGGATAGAGGAGATAGAGAAGAGAGAGAGAGGAGAGAGGAGAGAGAGAGGAGAGAGACAGACAGAACATCATACGTACAGAACAGAACATATACAGACCTACAGACGTAGTATAGACACACGATAGTGCTTTGGGTGTCTAGCAGGGAGGCTTTAAAGTAGAGAGAGAGAAACTCAGAAAGGTGTAACTGAATAGGGGTGGGGATAAAAAAACAAAAAAACACAAAAACAAAGAGGGTTGGAGGTAAGAACAACATCTTCACGGCAGAAAATGAACGGAAGTCAATCAGTATGGAAGCAAAACGGGGGTTGGGGGAGGTGGGTGGGGGGGTCATTGAGGGAGAGACAAAAAAGTGAAAACGTGGGGGTGGGGGGGGGGGGGGGGGGGGGGGGGGGGGTTGGGGGGGGGGGGAGGGGGGGGCGGGGGGGGGGAGGGGGGGGGGAGGGGGGGTGGGGAGGGGGGGGGTGGGGGGGGGGGGGGAAACAGGATGGGGTCTTGATAAAAACAAACTAAGACAAAGAGATGCCAAGAGACAAGAGGGGGTGGATAAAGCAATTCCATCATGTAGCCAGCCATGCATCAGAAGACAAGCTGTTGTGGCACCTCTACTGATATTCTCTACTGTCAGTATGTCGCTTCCCACTACTACGACACACGACATATAAGCAACGGAGGAAGGGACTGCAGAACAAGACGTTGAAATGTTGCGCGTGGTCATCATCCAAGATGGAAAGTGACGTCGTTCGCTGTGACAATTCGGTTTTTTTCAGCGACGTTTAGAATTTGTATCTTTTTAACCCTTTCAATTTCAAATTAATACTGACTCTAAACCCTATCCCTTAACACCCTAAACCCCCAAACCTTAAACCGTCTAATAACACCACAAATAAAACTTTACTATAACATCAACAAATGGAGTGTTCCATGTTTGGAGATGATCCTGCGCAGTCTTGAACACCTAGTGGCTGCAGGGCCTGTATTCACAGTCATTGGATAGCAAGCACCCAAGACTTATATCCTCCATCATTATATTTTAGAGGTCCTATGCTAGAGTCCTATTAATTCCTACTACATTTTAGAGGACTTCTAAGATAAAGATCATGCTGTCACAGGAAATGGTAATGGGAACATCATACTTTCTCTGAAAATATTACAAAACAGGGTTTCACAGAGAGATGTTTGTTCTTGGTGTAATCACGGGGATCAAAAGCCCATTATAGTGATCAGGAGGCATTGCTCTTTGAGACTAGTTGAAGATGAATATGTAAAACGGTTCAAACTTAAGAAGGAAGGGCAACCATCTCAAAATCAATTTAAAATCCCTTCTGTGTATTTGATTTTCCCTTTCTTCTGCATTCACTTTCCTCTGAAATTCATTCAGATATTTCTCTGAAAATTACCGTGCCTGGTCACCATGATAAGTAGTCCATACTATCTATCTCATTGAATACGAACAATGCCCGGAGACCTTCATGACAGTGGAGATGATGCGCTTTTCTATCTACCGTTATATTAATCCAGACAACACACTTAGTAACCAGAAGGATGTTAAAAGCTGTATGTTTGCAGTGCTGTTTTGTTTCGGTAGTCAAAAAAAACAAAAATCAAACAGAAAATAGGGGTAAATATTTTCTACAGTCTGTAGATTTATTCAGAGTCGAAAAGGTGTGCTATTGATTAATTTACTTTTCCCTGTGATCATCTTAATATGCCATTTGATTTTATTCCGCATGCACGCACACGCACACAGGCATCACGCACACACACAACATACCGCACACACGACATATATGATATTATTGCACACCACACTGCGCACGCACATATGATCCACACACACTGAAGTAAAAAGCGGGAAAGAA
>JAGGCT020003878.1:0-2500 GCA_017654935.2 Phymorhynchus buccinoides
ATATGCATTTATAAGCTGGTTTGGGGTTGACATTAGACTGAGTAGGCGCCAACCAGTAACATGAGAGCTGTATAATAAATATGATTTTTTCTACAGTAATGGGAAAATCATGGGCAGTTTAGTCTATTGTAGGAAGACTACGACTCTCTAACTAGGGGGCATTTGCACTGGTTCTGGTGCTGCAGCCAAAGGGATGGGATGGCCTTGGGGTGGACCTTCCCCAAACGCCAGCTGTGTCCCTCAAATCCCTTTGGTCGAGAGAGTGGAGATGTACCCTGGGCAAGTCATCTCCACTATAAACAAATTCTCGCCCAGCCCGCTAGAATAGTATCTCCCCCCCCCCCCTCTGCTATCTGGCAGTCATTGTCGGAAACGACAGACTAGCATACATTCATACGTGTTCCAGGGTCCGAGGAGGTTAAACACATTTCCTTTTTCTTTCCTGGTATTGCAGTACCTCCAAGATTGTCCCACTATCTGGAGAAAATTTGAAGCAAACTATAAATGAGCCCTCTGAATCATGTAGACCGTTTTTCCCCTCATACACTTTTTTAAAAAAATTGGGAATGATCCTCCGAAGTCTGGGTGTGGCTGCCTACGTGGTGGGGTAATAAAAAATGGTCATACACATGTAATTTTGTTCTCATCCCTATCTAGTGCATTGTTTTGTACCCAAGTGTTCAAGTGCTTGGGCTGGTTGGGATGATCCCTGGCGTCTTTTAGCCAGGGTAAACCAAGAAATAACATAATGATGATCTGAAGCTTAAGTGTATAAGCTTGTTTTTCCATCTACTTGTTCTCGGAACTATTTTATGCACGCAGGAATACGTCCAAAGCCTCGTTAGTCATTGAATCGAGAACATATAATCTCATCCCCTTTGTTTTTCCATTGTCTGCCTTGTGCTTTGTCTTCTGCCTGATATGACTCCCCTCCCTCTGGCTTCTATCTAGTCGATGCTATTACTTTAATCCAGCCAACTGCGTTTTCACAATAAGCTAGGGTATGAATTTATCATGTTCATAGTTCAACGTAGCCCTCTCCTCTCTCTCTCTCTCTCCTCTCTCTCTCTCTCTCCCTCATCTTCCTCCCTCTCTCTCTCTCTCTCAAAAACACCTCTCTCTCTCTCTCTCTCTTCTCTCTCTCTCTCTTTCTCCTCTCTCTCTCTCTCTCTCTCCTCCCCCCCCCCCCCCACCCCTCTCTCTCTCTGTCTGTCCTGTCTCTCTGTCATTCGCTGTCTCTCGCTGTCTCTCTCTGTCTCTCTGTCCCCCCCTCTTCTCTCTCTCTGTGTCTCTCATCGCCTAAAATCTTTATCCTTGTTAAAAAATTTGTTTTAGTGTTCAGTGTTCGGTGTTCTCTCATCTCCATTTTACTAGCCTTCTTTCTCTTGGTGTCATTTGTATAGCTTATTCATCACTCTGTAATGCTGTCACCTATTTGATTTTTTTCCTTCTTCTCTATCGTCTCTGCTCTTCACCCCCCCCCTCCTCTTACCCACCACGGTATCTTTTAGCTCTTTCGTGTGTGCACGGGCGCATGCATGCTTGGGACAGTGCACATGCATGGATGCTCCTTCTTGCAAGGTGTCCTGAATTGCAGGGTTTTAAATTGCCTAAAGCCGGCGTTGCCGGATTATGAGCATTTAAGAAGCAATGATTTTCTTACACACACACAAACACTTGTACAATAAAAAGAGGCCTATAATAAGCATTTGCTATATTCAAAGGAATGTAGCACTTGTAGTAGTCTAGAGGGGTGAAAAATGAGTAACTGTGTGTGTATGCTCCGCTCCTGCACTCCGCCAGGGCCGCCCCCTTGCAGGATGTTTGAAATTTCCCAGGAGCACCCATGCACGTGTAATAATGCAGAAACCAGCCAAACAACCACGAAGCAAATGCGTACTCGTGTGCATGGATTTATCTCAGAAGCATATAAGATTTTTGTGTGTGCTTTTGAATGACATTCCCACGCGCATGTCCCACAACAATGCAATTATGCAACAGCTGCTAACACGAACCACCACCACCAACAAGAACAGTAACAACAGCAACAAAAAACGAAATCAAACACAATATTATTATTTTGCCCTTTGGATAACATTGAAGCGTTTCACACCAGCATGGCCTTTAACGCACGCGTGTGCAACACGCGCGCGCGCGCGCAGGCACGCGCGCGCGCGCACACGCACACACATACACGCACACATGCACACACACGCACACACACACACGCACACGCACACACACACACACACACACACACACACACACACACACGCGAACGCACGCACACACAGACACACACACACGTGCGAACGCACTCACAGAGAGAGACAGATATCACAGACAGGCACACAGGCAGATGGATAGGCAGACGGATAGGCAAGCTGGTCCTAATTCAGAACTCGGATAAACAAACGAACAGGCAATTAGACAGACAGACACACTAGCAGACAAGGAAGACAGACCACAAGACAGACAGACAGACAGACAAGGACGTCGG
>JAGGCT020003878.1:7500-10651 GCA_017654935.2 Phymorhynchus buccinoides
TGTTGCTATATCATTCGGGGGCATGTTTCTGCTTATATCCATTGTATAATAAACCGTTGTTGCTATATCATTCGGGGACGAGTTTCTGCTTATATCCATTGTATAATAAACCGTTGTTGCTATATCATTCGGGGGCAAGTTTCTGCTTATATCCATTGTATAATAAACCGTTCGTTGCTATATCATTCGGGGATGAGTTTCTGCTTATATCCATTGTATAATAAACCGTTGTTGCTATATCATTTGGGGGCAAGTTTCTGCTTATATCCATAATATAATAAACCGTTGTTGCTATATCATTCGGGGGCAAGATTCTGCTTATATTGATAATATAATAAACAGTTGTTGCTATATCATTCGGGGGCAAGTTTCTGCTTGTATCCATTGTATAATAAACCGTTGTTGCTATATCATTCGGGGGCAAGTTTCTGCTTGTATCCATAATATAATAAACCGTTGTTGCTATATCATTCGGGGACGAGTTTCTGCTTATATCCATAATATAATAAACCGTTGTTGCTATATCATTTGGAGGCAAGTTTCTGCTTGTATCCATTGTATAATAAACCGTTGTTGCTATGTCATTTGGGGGCGAGTTTCTGCTTGTATCCATTGTATAATAAACCGTTGTTGCTATGTCATTCGAACGGGGGTGAGTTTCTGCTTATATCCATTGTATAATAAACCGTTGTTGCTATATCATTCAGGGGCAACTTTCTGCTTATATCCATTGTAAAATAAACCGTTGTTGATAGAAGCGGAGCGGATTAGTGGGTGGGGTGGGGATTTGATTTTGATTTTTTTTATGTGCGCATGGGCGTACGCGAGTGTGTGTCGTTTCTCTTCATTTGCATTCATTTTCAATTATTATTTTTAACGACGTCAATATGTTGGCCTTAAGCTGGCGAGTGCGTGTGTTTTCATTTTTTTCTTCCGTTTGCATCTGTTATTATCTCTTGTTGTGCATGTGTATATTTATATGTATCTTATATGATCTGTATGTCCTGGTGTTCTATTGTGTATTTAAATAGTAGTATTACGTGCCTGTATTATCATGTTCATGTGTGTTTTGTATATGCGTTGTATCTGTAAGGCGCTTTGAGCTGTTGCCAGGATACTGCGCCATATAAATGTTTATTAATTATTATTATTATTATCATTATTATTATTATCATTTCGGGGCGAGTTTCTGCTTGTATCCATAGTAAAATAATCCGTTGTTGCTATGCCATTCAGGGATTAGTTTCTGCTTGTATCCATTGTATAATTGTGACAGAGTGACCTATAGTAGTCTACTCGTCACTATATAATTATACAGAACAGACGGCGCCATTGCGCTATTTTTAGACATCGCCACTGTTGCCATGTCAACAGACGACCCGATTGCGGTAGTTTTGACATCTATTGTTGCCGTGTCGGCGGACGACACGATTGCGTTGTCTCCTTTTGGTCACGCGGGACCTTATGCAAATCAAACAGGTCACACGCCTTCATTCAAACGAAGGCAGGCTATCAATTCAAATCCTAAGCCTGTTAATAAACTTGTTATTTTAGCCTCTCCCCCTCTTTTATTTTCATATTAATAAAAGCTTATCATAGCTAAGTAGGCCTATATGTAATTTAGTTCACTAGTCTGTCAATTACGGCCTCAAACTGCCGATATCTCTCATATAGGCTTATAGCTCACGATTTATTCTGTTAAATTACATCACTCGCCCTTGCATAGAAATCATTTTGTTTATTATCAAGGTTTCCCTTTCGCCTTTCTAGCAAGAAAGCGCTTTGATGTTAGAAATTAGCTTTAACAATATATATTTTACGTCAAACTTAACTTTTGACGAAACGTTGTACCGACGTCAGACAGTTCTTGTTGCCTGCTGCTACGCTAGCCAGCGACAGTGCGCGTGCACTAGCCAGCAAGTCGCGCTGTTAACAAAGTTGTGTTTCTTTGTCACAATGAATGCTAATTATATTGTTATTGTGTCATCTAATGTAGTGACATAGTACATCAATATAAAGCTCTCATTACCCTCTTTTAATCAGTGCTAACTGATCAATACTAAGTATTATAGTTATAGAGTTATTATTTTTTTTAGATGCTAGAACCCATTAAACTGGCTCTCAAAATACATAGTTTTTGCCTATTTTAATAGTCATAGTCTTATAACTTTTTATCTCTATTTGTATCAGCTTGTAGCTGGGTTCGCACCCTTTATTTTGATATGTTGCTTGGCTAAACCATTGCAGAGATACATTGTGTTATTCAATTGTAAACAAACACAGATTCGGTATAAAACATATAGCTTAACAGAGCCGATTTGGTCTCAATCATGTGATGCAGACTTGGCAACTCGGACTGACCTATATAATTCAAATTTGACCGGCTAGTCAGTGGTGTGCGTCAGTCGGACAAGCCGAGTATAGGCGAGAGCCTATGCGGGCATGCAGCCACTCTGCGTGATGTGCAACATTTTCCCTAACTGTTGGTCAATAGCTGCAATGTTTTGAGCACTGACATCTGCTCATAGGCTGTAAGTAATCTAAAGCCAGTGTTATTGTCTAGTTTGTTCACCTTACAAACTGGTTGTTTTACATGTTGTTTAGATTAATTAGTGATTTTAAACTTTGTCACTGTACTACTTTCACGGAACGGAAAATTTTTTTGTGTTGTTGGTGGGCGTCTGCTATTCCCGTCACCGACCATTGTGAACGTCAGTTCATTCATAACATGTTTCATGCTTGTTGGAGACTGAAATTTGAACATTCCGATCTGTTCTGTTCCATCCTCACATCCACTCTGTGTGATGTCGATTTACTTTGTAAACACTGTAAGGCCCTTTTGCCTATTTTATATTGTTTGTTTTATAAGGCCTATCTTGCTCATTTCTCATGCTATTATATTTATTGATCTAGGCCTATTCCATGCTATGTGTGTAGGCGCACTGTTTCAGCATATGTCTACTGATTTAGCGAAAGACTGTACGGGGAAGAACAGAGTACTTATAAAGTACGGCGATCGGCTGATAGATTATCGTTGTGCGTGCGTTACACCAGCACAATGGCGGCTATCCAATGACTCAGACTGGATTTGAAGCGAGAATTTCAATTGGCCTATCGACGTTTTTTTTAAATACCAGATTCAAGTTGAGGC
>JAGGCT020000387.1:0-16342 GCA_017654935.2 Phymorhynchus buccinoides
TGCTTAACAGTCATTATTGATATGGAATTAGTCACTATCCAAACGTTTCAAAGCCTTGCATAGACACATTCTTCATTAGTAACGGTCGTTACACAAACCCGTAACGGTCGTTACAATGAGCTTACCAGTCAATACGAGATGGAATTAGTCACTATCACCAAACGTTTCAAAGCTTTGCATAGACACATTCTTCATTAGTAATGGTCGTTACACAGACCCGTAACGGTCGTTACAATGTGCTTAACAGTCATTATTATATGGAATTAGTCACTATCCAAGCCTTTCAAAGCCTGGCATAGACACATTCTTCATTAGTAACGGTCGTTACACAAACCCGTAACGGTCGTTACGCTAACAGTCAATACGAGATGCCATGTGCATGTTGTGCATGTTGTGCATGTTGTCAAATGCGAGAGTTGTGCCAGTTGTGCCTGTTGTGCCTGTTGTGTGTGTTGTGTGTGTTGTGCCTGTTGTGCCTGTTGTGATTTTTGTGCCAGTTTTGCCTGTTGTGCCTAGGGTGCCAGTTGTGCCAGTTGTGACAGTTGGGCCATTTGTGCGAGTTGTGCCAGTTGTGCCAGTTGTGCCAGTTGTGCCTGTTGTTCCTGTTGTGCCAGTTGCGTTAACAGTCATTACGAGATGGAATTAGTCACTATCCAAACGTTTCAAAGCCTTGCATAGACACATTCTTCATTAGTAACGGTCGTTACACAGACCCGTAACGGTCGTTACAATGTGCTTAACAGTCAATACGATATGGAATTAGTCACTATCCAAACGTTTCAAAGCCTTGCATAGACACATTCTTCATTAGTAACGGTCGTTACACAGACCCGTAACGGTCGTTACAATGTGCTTAACAGTCATTACGATATGGAATTAGTCACTATCCAAACGTTTCACAGCCTTGCATGGAGACGTTCTTCATTATTAACGGTCGTTACACAAACCCGTAACGGTCGCTACAATGAGCTTAACAGTCAATGCGAGATGCCAGTTGTGCCTGTTAGTCTGTTAATCCAAACGTTTCAAAGCCTTGCATAGACACATTCTTCATTAGTAACGGTCGTTACAGACCCGTAAAGGTCGTTACAATGTGCTTAACAGTCATTACGAGATGGAATTACTCACTATCCAAACGTTTCAAAGCCTTGCATAGACACATTCTTCATTAGTAACGGTCGTTACAGACCCGTAAAGGTCGTTACAATGTGCTTAACAGTCATTACGAGATGGAATTACTCACTATCCAAACGTTTCAAAGCCTTGCATAGACACATTCTTCACTAGTAACGGTCGTTACACAAACCCGTAACGGTCGTTACAATGAGCTTAACAGTCAATACGAGATGGAATTAGTCACTATCCAAACGTTTCAAAGCCTTGCATAGACACATTCTTCATTAGTAACGGTCGTTACACAAACCCGTAACGGTCGTTACAATGAGCTTAACAGTCAATGCGAGATGCCAGTTGTGCCTGTTGTACCTGTTGTGCCTGTTGTGCCAGTTGTGCCAGTTGTGCCAGTTGTGCCAGTTGTGCCAGTTGTGCCAGTTTGCGCCGTAACGGTCGCTACAATGTGCTAAACAGTCATTATGATATGGAATTAGTCACTATCAAAACGTTTCAAAGCCTTGCTTAGACATTCTTCATTAGTAACGGTCGTTACAGACCCGTAAAGGTCGTTACAATGTGCTTAACAGTCATTACGAGATGGAATTACTCACTATCCAAACGTTTCAAAGCCTTGCATAGACACATTCTTCACTAGTAACGGTCGTTACACAAACCCGTAACGGTCGTTACAATGAGCTTAACAGTCAATACGAGATGGAATTAGTCACTATCCAAGCGTTTCAAAGCCTTGCATAGACACATTCTTCATTAGTAACGGTCGTTACACAGACCCGTAACGGTCGTTGCAATGTGCTTAACAGTCATTATTATATGGAATTAGTCACTATCCAAACGTTTCAAAGCCTTGCATAGACACATTCTTCATTAGTAACGGTCGTTACACAAACCCGTAACGGTCGTTACAATGTGCTTAACAGTCATGCGAGATATTCATATGGAATTAGTCACTATCAAAACGTTTCAAAGCCTTGCATTACACATTCTTCATTAGTAACGGTCGTTACACAGACCGTAACGGTCGTTACAATGTGCTTAACAGTCATTACGAGATGGAATTACTATCCAAACGTTTCAAAGCCTTGCATAGACACATTCTTCACTAGTAACGGTCGTTACACAAACCCGTAACGGTCGTTACAATGAGCTTAACAGTCAATACGAGATGGAATTAGTCACTATCCAAGCGTTTCAAAGCCTTGCATAGACACATTCTTCATTAGTAACGGTCGTTACACAGACCCGTAACGGTCGTTGCAATGTGCTTAACAGTCATTATTATATGGAATTAGTCACTATCCAAACGTTTCAAAGCCTTGCATAGACACATTCTTCATTAGTAACGGTCGTTACACAAACCCGTAACGGTCGTTACAATGTGCTTAACAGTCATTGCGAGATGGAATTACTCACTATCCAAACGTTTCAAAGCCTTGCATAGACACATTCTTCACTAGTAACGGTCGTTACACAAACCCGTAACGGTCGATACAATGTGCTTAACAGTCAATTCGAGATGGAATTAGTCACTATCCAAGCGTTTCAAAGCCTTGCATAGACACATTCTTCATTAGTAACGGTCGTTACACAGACCCGTAACGGTCGTTACAATGTGCTTAACAGTCATTATTATATGGAATTAGTCACTATCCAAACGTTTCAAAGCCTTGCATAGACACATTCTTCATTAGTAACGGTCGTTACACAAACCCGTAACGGTCGTTACAATGAGCTTAACAGTCAATGCAGATGTGCCTGTTGTGCCTGTTGTGCCTGTTGTGCCTGTTGTGCCTGTTGTGCCAGTTGTGCCAGTTGTGCCAGTTGTGCCAGTTGTGCCAGTTGTGCCAGTTGTGCCAGTTGTGCCAGTTGTGCCAGTTGTGCCAGTTGTGCCAGTTGCGCCGTAACGGTCGCTACAATGTGCTAAACAGTCATTATGATATGGAATTAGTCACTATCAAAACGTTTCAAAGCCTTGCTTACACATTCTTCATTAGTAACGGTCGTTACAGACCCGTAAAGGTCGTTACAATGTGCTTAACTGTCAATACGAGATGGAATTAGTCACTATCCAAACGTTTCAAAGCCTTGCATAGACACATTCTTCATTAGTAACGGTCGTTACACAGACCCGTAACGGTCGTTACAATGTGCTTAACAGTCATTATTATATGGAATTAGTCACTATCCAAACGTTTCAAAGCCTTGCATAGACACATTCTTCATTAGTAACGGTCGTTACACAAACCCGTAACGGTCGTTACAATGAGCTTAACAGTCAGTTGTGCCTGTTGTGCCTGTTGTGCCAGTTGTGCCAGTTGTGCCAGTTGTGCCAGTTGTGCCAGTTGTGCCAGTTGTGCCAGTTGTGCCAGTTGTGCCAGTTGCGCCGTAACGGTCGCTACAATGTGCTTAACAGTCATTACGAGATGGAATTACTCACTATCCAAACGTTTCAAAGCCTTGCATAGACACATTCTTCATTAGTAACGGTCGTTACACAAACCCGTAACGGTCGTTACAATGAGCTTAACAGTCAATACGAGATGGAATTAGTCACTATCCAAGCGTTTCAAAGCCTTGCATAGACACATTCTTCATTAGTAACGGTCGTTACACAAACCCGTAACGGTCGTTACAATGAGCTTAACAGTCAATACGAGATGGAATTAGTCACTATCCAAGCGTTTCAAAGCCTTGCATAGACACATTCTTCATTAGTAACGGTCGTTACACAGACCCGTAACGGTCGTTGCAATGTGCTTAACAGTCATTATTATATGGAATTAGTCACTATCCAAACGTTTCAAAGCCTTGCATAGACACATTCTTCATTAGTAACGGTCGTTACACAGACCCGTAACGGTCGTTCCAATGTGCTTAAGTCATTATTATATGGAATTAATCACTTTCCAAACGTTTCAAAGCCCTTCAATAGCAACGGTCGTTACACAGACCCATAACGGTCGTTACAATGTGCTTAACAGTCATTATTATATGGAATTAGTCACTATCCAAACGTTTCAAAGCCTTGCATAGACACATTCTTCATTATTAACGGTCGTTACACAAACCCGTAACGGTCGTTACAATGAGCTTAACAGTAAATCCGAGATGCCAGTTGTGCCTGTTGTACCTGTTAAGTCAAAACGTTTCAAAACCTTGCTTACACATTCTTCATTAGTAACGGTCGTTACAGACCCGTAAAGGTCGTTACAATGTGCTTAACAGTCATTACGAGATGGAATTACTCACTATCCAAACGTTTCAAAGCCTTGCTTACACATTCTTCATTAGTAACGGTCGTTACAGACCCGTAAAGGTCGTTACAATGTGCTTAACAGTCATTACGAGATGGAATTACTCACTATCCAAACGTTTCAAAGCCTTGCATAGACACATTCTTCACTAGTAACGGTCGTTACACAGACCCGTAACGGTCGTTACAATGAGCTTAACAGTCAATACGAGATGGAATTAGTCACTATCCAAACGTTTCAAAGCCTTGCATAGACACATTCTTCATTAGTAACGGTCGTTACACAAACCCGTAACGGTCGTTACAATGAGCTTAACAGTCAATGCGAGATGCCTGTTGTGCCTGTTGTGCCTGTTGTGCCAGTTGTGCCAGTTGTGCCAGTTGTGCCAGTTGTGCCAGTTGTGCCAGTTGTGCCAGTTGCGCCGTAACGGTCGCTACAATGTGCTAAACAGTCATTATGATATGGAATTAGTCACTATCAAAACGTTTCAAAGCCTTGCTTACACATTCTTCATTAGTAACGGTCGTTACAGACCCGTAAAGGTCGTTACAATGTGCTTAACAGTCATTACGAGATGGAATTAGTCACTATCCAAACGTTTCAAAGCCTTGCATAGACACATTCTTCACTAGTAACGGTCGTTACACAAACCCGTAACGGTCGTTACAATGAGCTTAACAGTCAATACGAGATGGAATTAGTCACTATCCAAGCGTTTCAAAGCCTTGCATAGACACATTCTTCATTAGTAACGGTCGTTACACAGACCCGTAACGGTCGTTGCAATGTGCTTAACAGTCATTATTATATGGAATTAGTCACTATCCAAACGTTTCAAAGCCTTGCATAGACACATTCTTCATTAGTAACGGTCGTTACACAGACCCGTAACGGTCGTTACAATGTGCTTAACAGTCATTACGAGATGGAATTAGTCACTATCAAAACGTTTCAAAGCCTTGCATAGACACATTCTTCATTAGTAACGGTCGTTACACAGACCCGTAACGGTCGTTACAATGTGCTTAACAGTCATTACGAGATGGAATTAGTCACTATCCAAACGTTTCAAAGCCTTGCATAGACACATTCTTCATTAGTAACGGTCGTTACACAGACCCGTAACGGTCGTTACAATGTGCTTAACAGTCAATACGATATGGAATTAGTCACTATCCAAACGTTTCAAAGCCTTGCATAGACACATTCTTCATTAGTAACGGTCGTTACACAAACCCGTAACGGTCGTTACAATGAGCTTAACAGTCAATGCGAGATGCCAGTTGTGCCTGTTGTACCTGTTGTGCCTGTTGTCAGTTGTGCCAGTTGTGCCAGTTGTGCCAGTTGTGCCAGTTGTGCCAGTTGTGCCAGTTGTGCCAGTTGAGTTGTGCCAGTTGTGCCAGGTGTGCCAGTTGCGCCGTAACGGTCGCTACAATGTGCTAAACAGTCATTATGATATGGAATTAGTCACTATCAAAACGTTTCAAAGCCTTGCTTACACATTCTTCATTAGTAACGGTCGTTACAGACCCGTAAAGGTCGTTACAATGTGCTTAACAGTCATTACGAGATGGAATTAGTCACTATCCAAACGTTTCAAAGCCTTGCATAGACACATTCTTCATTAGTAACGGTCGTTACACAGACCCGTAACGGTCGTTACAATGTGCTTAACAGTCATTACGAGATGGAATTAGTCACTATCCAAACGTTTCAAAGCCTTGCATAGACACATTCTTCATTAGTAACGGTCGTTACACAAACCCGTAACGGTCGTTACAATGAGCTTAACAGTCAATGTGAGATGTTGTGCCTGTTGTGCCAGTTGTGCCAGTTGTGCCAGTTGTGCCAGTTGTGCCAGTTGTGCCAGTTGTGGCCAGTTGTGCCAGTTGCGCCGTAACGGTCGCTACAATGTGCTTAACAGTCCATTAGTCACTATCCAAACGTTTCAAAGCCTTGCATAGACACATTCTTCAGTTTAGTAACGGTCGTTACACAAACCCGTAACGGTCGTTACAATGTGCTTAACAGTCAATACGAGATGGAATTTGTCACTATCCAAACGTTTCAAAGCCTTGCATAGACACATTCTTCATTAGTAACGGTCGTTCACCCGTAACGGTCGTTACAATGTGCTTAACAGTCATTACGATATGGAATTAGTCACTATCCAAACGTTTCAAAGCCTTTAGACACATTCTTCATTAGTAACGGTCGTTACACAGACCCGTAAAGGTCGTTACAATGTGCTTAACAGTCATTACGAGATGGAATTAGTCACTATCCAAACGTTTCAAAGCCTTGCATAGACACATTCTTCATTAGTGCCGGTCGTTACACAAACCCGTAACGGTCGTTACAATGAGCTTAACAGTCAATACGAGATGGAATTAGTCACTATCCAAACGTTTCAAAGCCTTGCATGACACATTCTTCATTAGTAACGGTCGTTACACAGACCCGTAACGGTCGTTACAATGTGCTTAACAGTCATTATTATATGGAATTAGTCACTATCCAAACGTTTCAAAGCCTTGCATAGACACATTCTTCATTAGTAACGGTCGTTACAGACCCGTAAAGGTCGTTACAATGTGCTTAACAGTCATTACGAGATGGAATTAGTCACTATCCAAACGTTTCAAAGCCTTGCATAGACACATTCTTCATTAGTAACGGTCGTTACACAAACCCGTAACGGTCGTTACAAT
Source organism: Phymorhynchus buccinoides (assembly GCA_017654935.2). Taxonomy (NCBI): domain Eukaryota; kingdom Metazoa; phylum Mollusca; class Gastropoda; order Neogastropoda; family Raphitomidae; genus Phymorhynchus; species Phymorhynchus buccinoides. Next base: position 7,097 of record JAGGCT020000387.1, read on the forward strand.
GTGCTTAACAGTCAATTACGAGATGGAATTAGTCACTATCCAAACGTTTCAAAGCCTTGCATAGACACATTCTTCATTAGTAACGGTCGTTACACAGACCCGTAACGGTCGTTACAATGTGCTTAACAGTCATTATTATATGGAATTAGTCACTATCCAAACGTTTCAAAGCCTTGCATAGACACATTCTTCATTAGTAACGGTCGTTACACAAACCCGTAACGGTCGTTACAATGAGCTTAACAGTCAATGCGAGATGCCAGTTGTGCCTGTTGTACCTGTTGTGCCTGTTGTGCTAGTTGTGCCAGTTGTGCCAGTTGTGCCAGTTGTGCCAGTTGTGCCAGTTGTGCCAGTTGTGCCAGTTGTGCCAGTTGTGCCAGTTGTGCCAGTTGTGCCGTTGTGCCAAGCCTTGCCAGTTGTGCCAGTTGTGCCAGTTGCGCCGTAACGGTCGCTACAATGTGCTAAACAGTCATTATGATATGGAATTAGTCACTATCAAAACGTTTCAAAGCCTTGCTTACATATTCTTCATTAGTAACGGTCGTTACAGACCCGTAAAGGTCGTTACAATGTGCTTAACTGTCAATACGAGATGGAATTAGTCACTATCCAAACGTTTCAAAGCCTTGCATAGACACATTCTTCATTAGTAACGGTCGTTACACAGACCCGTAACGGTCGTTGCAATGTGCTTAACAGTCATTATTATATGGAATTAGTCACTATCCAAACGTTTCAAAGCCTTGCATAGACACATTCTTCATTAGTACCGGTCGTTACACAAACCCTTAAGGGTCGTTACAATGACCTTAACAGTCAGTTGTGCCTGTTGTGCCTGTTGTGCCAGTTGTGCCAGTTGTGCCAGTTGTGCCAGTTGTGCCAGTTGTGCCAGTTGTGCCAGTTGTGCCAGTTGTGCCAGTTGTGCCAGTTGCGCCGTAACGGTCGTTACAATGTGCTTAACAGTCATTACGAGATGGAATTACTCACTATCCAAACGTTTCAAAGCCTTCCATGGACACTTTCTTCACTAGTAACGGTCGTTACACAAACCCGTAACGGTCGTTACAATGAGCTTAACAGTCAATACGAGATGGAATTACTCACTATCCAAGCGTTTCAAAGCCTTGCATAGACACATTCTTCATTAGTAACGGTCGTTACACAAACCCGTAACGGTCGTTACAATGAGCTTAACAGTCAATACGAGATGGAATTAGTCACTATCCAAGCGTTTCAAAGCCTTGCATAGACACATTCTTCATTAGTAACGGTCGTTACACAGACCCGTAACGGTCGTTGCAATGTGCTTAACAGTCATTATTATATGGAATTAGTCACTATCCAAACGTTTCAAAGCCTTGCATATACACATTCTTCATTAGTAACGGTCGTTACACAGACCCGTAACGGTCGTTACAATGTGCTTAACAGTCATTATTATATGGAATTAATCACTATCCAAACGTTTCAAAGCCTTGCATAGACACATTCTTCATTAGTAACGGTCGTTACACAGACCCGTAACGGTCGTTACAATGTGCTTAACAGTCATTATTATATGGAATTAGTCACTATCCAAACGTTTCAAAGCCTTGCATAGACACATTCTTCACTAGTAACGGTCGTTACACAAACCCGTAACGGTCGTTACAATGAGCTTAACAGTCAATGCGAATGCCAGAGATGCCTGTTGTGCCTGTTGTACCTGTTAAGTCAAAATGTGTTTCAAAACCTTGCTTACACATTCTTCATTAGTAACGGTCGTTACACAGACCCGTAACGGTCGTTACAATGTGCTTAACAGTCATTATGATATGGAATTAGTCACTATCCAAACGTTTCAAAGCCTTGCTTACACATTCTTCATTAGTAACGGTCGTTACAGACCCGTAAAGGTCGTTACAATGTGCTTAACAGTCATTACGAGATGGAATTACTCACTATCCAAACGTTTCAAAGCCTTGCATAGACACATTCTTCATTAGTAACGGTCGTTACACAAACCCGTAACGGTCGTTACAATGTGCTTAACAGTCATTACGAGATGGAATTAGTCACTATCCAAACGTTTCAAAGCCTTGCATAGACACATTCTTCATTAGTAACGGTCGTTACACAAACCCGTAACGGTCGTTACAATGAGCTAAACAGTCGATGCGAGATGCCAGTTGTGCCTGTTGTACCTGTTATGCCTGTTGTGCCAGTTGTGCCAGTTGTGCCAGTTGTGCCAGTTGTGCCAGTTGCGCCGTAAAGGTCGCTACAATGTGCTAAACAGTCATTATGATATGGAATTAGTCACTATCAAAACGTTTCAAAGCCTTGTTACACATTCTTCATTAGTAACGGTCGTTGTGACCCGTAAAGGTCGTTACAATGTGCTTAACAGTCATTGCGAGATGGAATTAGTCACTATCCAAACGTTTCAAAGCCTTGCATAGACACATTCTTCATTAGTAACGGTCGTTACACAAACCCGTAACGGTCGTTACAATGAGCTTAACAGTCAATACGAGATGGAATTAGTCACTATCCAAACGTTTCAAAGCCTTGCATAGACACATTCTTCATTAGTAACGGTCGTTACACAGACCCGTAACGGTCGTTACAATGTGCTTAACAGTCATTACGAGATGGAATTAGTCACTATCCAAACGTTTCAAAGCCTTGCATAGACACATTCTTCATTAGTAACGGTCGTTACACAAACCCGTAACGGTCGTTACAATGTGCTTAACAGTCATTACGAGATGGAATTAGTCACTATCCAAACGTTTCAAAGCCTTGCATAGACACATTCTTCATTAGTAACGGTCGTTACACAGACCCGTAACGGTCGTTACAATGTGCTTAACAGTCATTACGAGATGGAATTAGTCACTATCCAAACGTTTCAAAGCCTTGCATAGACACATTCTTCATTAGTAACGGTCGTTACACAGACCCGTAACGGTCGTTACAATGTGCTTAACAGTCATTATTATATGGAATTAGTCACTATCCAAACGTTTCAAAGCCTTGCATAGACACATTCTTCATTAGTAACGGTCGTTACACAAACCCGTAACGGTCGATACAATGAGCTAAACAGTCGATGCGAGATGCCAGTTGTGCCTGTTGTGCCTGTTGTGCCTGTTGTGCCAGTTGTGCCAGTTGTGCCAGTTGTGCCAGTTGTGCCAGTTTGTGCCAGTTGTGCCAGTTGTGCCAGTTGTGCCAGTTGTGCCAGTTGCGCCGTAAAGGTCGCTACAATGTGCTAAACAGTCATTATGATATGGAATTAGTCACTGCCAAAACGTTTCAAAGCCTTGCATAGACACATTCTTCATTAGTTAACGGTCGTTACAGACCCGTAAAGGTCGTTACAATGTGCTTAACAGTCATTACGAGATGGAATTAGTCACTATCCAAACGTTTCAAAGCCTTGCATAGACACATTCTTCATTAGTAACGGTCGTTACACAGACCCGTAACGGTCGTTACAATGTCTTTAACAGTCATTACGAGATGGAATTAGTCACTATCCAAACGTTTCAAAGCCTTGCATAGACACATTCTTCACTAGTAACGGTCGTTACACAGACCCGTAACGGTCGTTACAATGAGCTTAACAGTCGATGCGAGATGCCAGTTCTGCCTGTTGTGCCTGTTTGCCTGTTGTAGACACATTGTTGTTCTGTTGTGCCTGTTGTGCCAGTTGTGCCAGTTGTGCCAGTTGTGCCAGTTGTGCCAGTTGTGCCAGTTGTGCCAGTTGTGCCAGTTGTGCCAGTTGCGCCGTAACGGTCGCTACAATGTGCTAAACAGTCATTATGATATGGAATTAGTCACTATCAAAACGTTTCAAAGCCTTGCTTACACATTCTTCATTAGTAACGGTCGTTACAGACCCGTAAAGGTCGTTACATTGTGCTTAAGAGTCATTACGAGATGGAATTAGTCACTATCCAAACGTTTCAAAGCCTTGCATAGACACATTCTTCACTAGTAACGGTCGTTACACAAACCCGTAACGGTCGTTACAATGAGCTTAACAGTCAATACGAGATGGAATTAGTCACTATCCAAGCGTTTCAAAGCCTTGCATAGACACATTCTTCATTAGTAACGGTCGTTACACAGACCCGTAACGGTCGTTGCAATGTGCTTAACAGTCATTATTATATGGAATTAGTCACTATCCAAACGTTTCAAAGCCTTGCATAGACACATTCTTCATTAGTAACGGTCGTTACACAGACCCGTAACGGTCGTTACAATGTGCTTAACAGTCATTACGATATGGAATTAGTCACTATCCAAACGTTTCAAAGCCTTGCATAGACACATTCTTCACTAGTAACGGTCGTTACACAAACCCGTAACGGTCGCTACAATGTCCTTAACAGTCATTACGAGATGGAATTACTCACTATCCAAACGTTTCAAAGCCTTGCATAGACACATTCTTCATTAGTAACGGTCGTTACACAGACCCGTAACGGTCGTTACAATGTGCTTAACAGTCATTATTATATGGAATTAGTCACTATCCAAACGTTTCAAAGCCTTGCATAGACACATTCTTCATTAGTAACGGTCGTTACACAAACCCGTAACGGTAGATACAATGAGCTTAACAGTCAATGCGAGATGCCAGTTGTGTTGCCTGTTTGTGTTGTGCCTGTTGTGCCAGTTGTGCCAGTTGTGCCAGTTGTGCCAGTTGTGCCAGTTGTGCCAGTTGTGCCAGTTGTGCCAGTTGTGCCAGTTGTGCCAGTTGTGCCAGTTGCGCCGTAACGGTCGCTACAATGTGCTAAACAGTCATTATGATATGGAATTAGTCACTATCAAAACGTTTCAAAGCCTTGCTTACACATTCTTCATTAGTAACGGTCGTTACAGACCCGTAAAGGTCGTTACAATGTGCTTAACAGTCATTATGATATGGAATTAGTCACTATCCAAACGTTTCAAAGCCTTGCATAGACACATTCTTCATTAGTAACGGTCGTTACACAGACCCGTAACGGTCGTTACAATGTGCTTAACAGTCATTATTATATGGAATTAGTCACTATCCAAACGTTTCAAAGCCTTGCATAGACACATTCTTCATTAGTAACGGTCGTTACACAAACCCGTAACGGTCGTTACAATGAGCTTAACAGTCAATACGAGATGGAATTAGTCACTATCCAAACGTTTCAAAGCCCTTGCATAGACACTTGCATTTGTAAGACACACCCGTAACGGTCGTTACAATGTGCTTAACAGTCATTATTATATGGAATTCGTTATCCAAACGTTTCAAAGCCTTGCATAGACACATTCTTCATTAGTAACGGTCGTTATACAAACCCGTAACGGTCGTTACAATGAGCTTAACAGTCAATACGAGATGGAATTAGTCACTATCCAAACGTTTCAAAGCCTTGCATAGACACATTCTTCATTAGTAACGGTCGTTACACAAACCCGTAACGGTCGTTACAATGAGCTTAACAGTCAATACGATATGGAATTAGTCACTATCCAAACGTTTCAAAGCCTTGCATAGACACATTCTTCATTAGTAACGGTCGTTACACAGACCCGTAACGGTCGTTACAATGAGCTTAACAGTCATTACGAGATGGAATTTGTGCCTATCCAAACGTTTGTGCCTTGCATTGACACATTCTTCATTAGTAACGGTCGTTGTGCCAATGAGCTTTGTGCCACTGTTGTGCCTGTTGTGCTGTTGTGCCAGTTGTGCCAGTTGTGCCAGTTGTGCCAGTTGTGCCAGTTGTGCCAGTTGTGCCAGTTGTGCCAGTTGTGCCAGTTGTGCCAGTTGTGCCAGTTGCGCCGTAACGGTCGCTACAATGTGCTAAACAGTCATTATGATATGGAATTAGTCACTATCAAAACGTTTCAAAGCCTTGCTTACACATTCTTCATTAGTAACGGTCGTTACACAGACCCGTAACGGTCGTTACAATGTGCTTAACAGTCATTACGAGATGGAATTAGTCACTATCCAAACGTTTCAAAGCCTTGCATAGACACATTCTTCATTAGTAACGGTCGTTACACAAACCCGTAACGGTCGTTACAATGAGCTTAACAGTCAATGCGAGATGCCGTTGTGCCTGCCAGTTGCCTGTTGTGCCTGTTGTGCCAGTTGTGCCTTTGTGCCAGTTGTGCCTGTTGTGCCAGTTGTGCCTGTTGTGCCTTGTTGTGCCAGTTGTGCCAGTTGTGCCAGTTTGCCAGTTGTGCCAGTTGTGCCAGTTGTGCCAGTTGTCAGTTGTGCCAGTTGTGCCAGTTGTGCCAGTTGTGCCAGTTGCGCCGTAAGTTGTGCATAGACAGGTCGCTACAATGTGCTAACGGTCGTCATGTGCTTAACAGTCATTATGATATGGAATTAGTCACTATCAAAACGTTTCAAAGCCTTGCTTACACATTCTTCATTAGTAACGGTCGTTACAGACCCGTAAAGGTCGTTACAATGTGCTTAACAGTCATTACGAGATGGAATTACTCACTATCCAAACGTTTCAAAGCCTTGCATAGACACATTCTTCACTAGTAACGGTCGTTACACAAACCCGTAACGGTCGTTACAATGAGCTTAACAGTCAATACGAGATGGAATTAGTCACTATCCAAGCGTTTCAAAGCCTTGCATAGACACATTCTTCATTAGTAACGGTCGTTACACAGACCCGTAACGGTCGTTACAATGTGCTTAACAGTCATTATTATATGGAATTAGTCACTATCCAAACGTTTCAAAGCCTTGCATAGACACATTCTTCATTAGTAACGGTCGTTACACAAACCCGTAACGGTCGTTACAATGAGCTTAACAGTGTGCCAGTTGTGCCTATCCAGTTGTGTTTCCAGTTGTGACAGTGATTTTGGCATTCTGCCAGTTGTGCCAGTCGTTACACAGTTGCGCCGTAACGGTCGCTACAATGTGCTAAACAGTCATTATGATATGGAATTAGTCACTATCAAAACGTTTCAAAGCCTTGCTTACACTTTCTTCATTAGTAACGGTCGTTACAGACCCGTAAAGGTCGTTACAATGTGCTTAACAGTCATTATTATATGGAATTAGTCACTATCCAAACGTTTCAAAGCCTTGCATAGACACATTCTTCATTAGTAACGGTCGTTACACAAACCCGTAACGGTCGTTACAATGTGCTTAACAGTCAATTACGAGATGGAATTAGTCACTATCCAAACGTTTCAAAGCCTTGCATAGACACATTCTTCATTAGTAACGGTCGTTACACAGACCCGTAACGGTCGTTACAATGTGCTTAACAGTCATTATATGGAATTAGTCACTATCCAAACGTTTCAAAGCCTTGCATAGACACATTCTTCATTAGTAACGGTCGTTACACAGACCCGTAACGGTCGTTACAATGTGCTTAACAGTCATTATTATATGGAATTAGTCACTATCAAAACGTTTCAAAGCCTTTAGACACATTCTTCATTAGTAACGGTCGTTACACAGACCCGTAACGGTCGTTACAATGTGCTTAACAGTCATTACGAGATGGAATTAGTCACTATCCAAACGTTTCAAAGCCTTGCATAGACACATTCTTCATTAGTAACGGTCGTTACACAAACCCGTAACGGTCGTTACAATGAGCTTAACAGTCATTACGAGATGGAATTAGTCACTATCCAAACGTTTCAAAGCCTTGCATAGACACATTCTTCATTAGTAACGGTCGTTACACAGACCCGTAACGGTCGTTACAATGTGCTTAACAGTCATTATTATATGGAATTAGTCACTATCCAAACGTTTCAAAGCCTTGCATAGACACATTCTTCATTAGTAACGGTCGTTACACAGACCCGTAACGGTCGTTACAATGTGCTTAACAGTCATTATTATATGGAATTAGTCACTATCCAAACGTTTCAAAGCCTTGCATAGACACATTCTTCATTAGTAACGGTCGTTACACAAACCCGTAACGGTCGTTACAATGAGCTTAACAGTCAATGCGAGATGCCTGTTGTGCCTGTTGTGCCTGTTGTGCCAGTTGTGCCAGTTGTGCCAGTTGTGCCAGTTGTGCCAATTGTTGTGCCAGTTGTGCCAATTGTGCCAGTTGTGCCAGTTATGTGTTGTGCCAGTTGTGCCAGTTGTGCCAGTTGTGCCAGTTGTGCCAGTTTTGCCAGTTGTGCCAGTTGCGCCGTAACGGTCGCTACAATGTGCTAAACAGTCATTATGATATGGAATTAGTCACTATCAAAACGTTTCAAAGCCTTGCTTACACATTCTTCATTAGTAACGGTCGTTACACAGACCCGTAACGGTCGTTACAATGTGCTTAACAGTCATTATGAGATGGAATTAGTCACTATCCAAACGTTTTCAAAGCCTTGCATACACACATTCTTCATTAGTAACGGTCGTTACAGACCCGTAACGGTCGTTACAATGTGCTTAACAGTCAATTACGAGATGGAATTAGTCACTATCCAAACGTTTCAAAGCCTTGCATAGACACATTCTTCATTAGTAACGGTCGTTACACAGACCCGTAAAGGTCGTTACAATGTGCTTAACAGTCATTACGAGATGGAATTAGTCACTATCCAAACGTTTCAAAGCCTTGCATAGACACATTCTTCATTAGTAACGGTCGTTACACAAACCCGTAACGGTCGTTACAATGAGCTTAACAGTCAATGCGAGATGCCAGTTGTATGTTGTGCCTGTTGTGCCAGTTGTGCCAGTTGTGCCAGTTGTGCCAGATGTGAGAGTTGTTCCAGTGCCAGTTGTGCCAATTGTGCCTGTGCCAATTGTTGTGTGCCTGTATTGTGCCAGTTGTGCCAGTTGTTGTGCCAGTTGTGCCAGTTGTGCCAGTGCGCCGTAACGGTCGCTACAATGTGCTAAACAGTCATTATTATATGGAATTAGTCACTATCCAAACGTTTCAAAGCCTTGCTTACACATTCTTCATTAGTAACGGTCGTTACAGACCCGTAAAGGTCGTTACAATGTCCTTAACAGTCATTACGAGATGGAATTACTCACTATCCAAACGTTTCAAAGCCTTGCATAGACACATTCTTCACTAGTAACGGTCGTTACACAAACCCGTAACGGTCGTTACAATGAGCTTAACAGTCAATACGAGATGGAATTAGTCACTATCCAAGCGTTTCAAAGCCTTGCATAGACACATTCTTCATTAGTAACGGTCGTTACACAGACCCGTAACGGTCGCTGCAATGTGCTTAACAGTCATTATTATATGG
>JAGGCT020003879.1:0-5000 GCA_017654935.2 Phymorhynchus buccinoides
GTGCGGGAAAACCATTTTTTTTGTGTGTGTAGGCTAACTGAGATTTTTCTTCTCTGCCGTGTTTGCGAGTCATGAAGGAACAATAAACAAAATTTGGTCTACGTCACGACCTGATCGAGTCATATGAGGCAGTCGCATAGTCCTACGATTCGACCCCAATGCGGCGCGATTGTGACGATGTCTGTGAGTCATGATTCACAGTGAAATACTTCCGTCTTCTTCTTCCTCGATCGCTCAGACAGTTTACTGTCCATTATGAGCGCAGATGCGCCACTGATGCTGCCGTTACTGCGCCTAACTAAGAAACAATAACAAAGGGAAAGGGCAGAGTCAAAGTGGGTGATATAGATTAGAGGAAGTTACAAGCACAGAACTTCCAGAAGGTGGGGGAACTATTTGTACGAAAGGCCCCCGGTATCCCCACCGGGATGAGGAGAGTGAAGACGGGGTAAAAAGCCCATGGGCGGGTAAGAAGCCCATGCCAATTATCTCATGAAATGAAGCACATTTCAGTCAAATTTTGCCCATGAGTGATTTCAGTCAAATTTTGCCCATGACTCATCTCATGGGCAAAATTTGACTGAAATTTGCTTCATTTCATGAAATAATTGGCATGGGCTTCTTACCCGCCCATGGGCTTTTTACCCCGTCTTCACCTACTCATGTAGACCCCAATACACGAATCTCATACAATGTCCAATGCCTGATACTTCTTCTTCTTCTGCGTTCCCAGGCCATATGGCCATAATGGGTAAGGTACGTGTGTGTCTGGTTTTCAGTTTTCACTGGTCTCCCCGCTGCGTACAGCCGACACATTCCGATTTCGGAGGAGCTCGAGGGAAGATTTTTGGGAGAGAAAAAAAGGCAGGAGAATGGGCCAATAAGGCAGAAAGATAGTAGATGACAGAAAGCAAAGGGGAAAAGGCAAGAGTCAAAGAGAGTGACAGATTAGAGGAAGTTACAAGCACAGAACTTCCAGAAGGTGGGGGAACTATTTGTACGAAAGACCCCCCGGTATCCCCACGGGGAATAATGTCTGATACAAAAATACAGATATTTCATCAAATTCGTGTACGCGTGACTACAAATATAGTGAACCAAACTAGACCTATTAGGAATTCATATTTAGACAGTAGTATCCTTTACCACCCGTGGGGATACCGGGGGTCTTTTGTATAAATAGTTCCCCCACCTTCTGGAAGTTCTGTGCTCGTAACTTCCTCTAATCTGTCACTCTCTCTGACTCTGCCTTTTCCCTTTGCCTACTGTCATCTACTCTGCCTGACCGGTCCATTCTCCTGCCTTCTTTTTCTTTCTTTCAAGAAACACATTCAAAAAGATTTCCTCCAGCCGAAGTCGGACTTGCTGGGCCTATATAACTATTTCTTAGTTAGGCGCATAACGGCAGCATGAAGCATCTGCACTCATAATTCATAGGAAACTGTCTGAGCGATCGAAGAAGAAAGAAGAAGAAGAATATCCTTTACGAAAATAATCAAGCCTCACAAATGCTACAGTTGGATCGTATTTGGATTGAGTTGTATGCAGTACAATGGCGGCCCCTTCGGTGTTTCTTATGTGGATCACTGGCAATAACGAATAAAGTTTTTAAAAAAACACCTTGGTGTCTTGTTGATGGTAGGCCTAATCAGTGATGTCCCGAGGCCCCAGTCATAGGCCATTGACCTATTAAATTTACAAATGTCATGTATTGTGTTCTATCTTCCCAGTCAGGACAAGTTCCAATTTGTTTATGTTGCTGCTTTACTATGCGTTATTAAATAAAAATTCGTTTAAAAAAAAGTATAAAAAAAAGTAATGTATGATCAAATTGTTAACACTGGCGCGCTTTGTGTTGATTTCTGCAAGAACCAGGACATTGTTCGATTGTTTTATCTTATTTCAGGACAGTTTGTCCTATCAGTTTTCAATCCTCGGTACATTGTACATCGCTGGATAACAATGATGACGATTGATGGTAGGCCTATAGCTATTTCATGCATGGCAAACGCGTGCGCGTGCTGGAGTGCGTGTGTATGTTTACATGCGCGCTCGCGCGCGTGGGTGTGTGCGCGCGAGGGTGCGTGCGTGCGTGCATGCGTGTACGTGCGCGAGCGTGTGTACATGTTTTACTCTATACAAAGTTCATATAGTAGGGCAGATAACAGTAATTTGTACCATGAATTGTGCCAAATGTGATACAAGCACCAATTTTGGCATGGTAGTTCCCAAGGGTCTACTGAGCAAATCTGCCTGACGTGCCATTTGAAAATCCAAGATGGCGACCATTTTTCAAGATGGCCGCCATCTTGGACTGACGAGAATGATTTTACTCCTATAAATGCATGTATTTGGTCGATTTGAGTGACCTTGGTGTCGATTTCCACAAGTTCAGAAGAGACTTCTCTGTCATGGCCATCGACCAAGCCCATGAACAAAATAATGCAGTCATCAAGGGTGATGGAGGAGCGATTGGACTGACAGAGGACCCAGGGGCACTTCGCAGGTGGATGGTGGCTGGACCTGAAGTGAGCCATCTGGTAGCTTCCTATGAAGCACAGCACCAAACACCATGAACAGACCCTAAGTTCCCAGAAGTCTTTCCTTGTGAAGGTGGAGGCATTGACCACAGTGTTGAAGGAGATGGGCAACCCTTTCCAAGAAGAGTCAGCTGATCTGCTGGTGCTAGAGTCAAACAACATTGCAGACCCAGCTGTGGCTGAACTGGTTGGTTCCCATCACAACAGAGGCTAGGAGAAATTCCAGTCATTCTTAGAGGGCTTGGAGAATGAAGAATGCACGTTCTATCAACCAATCAAGAAGAGCAAGGCTTCTTTCTTCAAGCATGAACAGGCAGCCAGCAGTTCTAAGGAGAAATTGTTGAAAGATGACTGCCACCTGTTCTCCCAGCACTTCATCTCCTGCCAGAACAGACAGTGTGACTTGCCAGAATTCTTCAAACACGAGAACAAGTCAGCACCTGCATCTCTCAGTGACAATGGAAAGCTTCGTGCTTGTCAGAAGTCACAGCTAGCTGAAATTCTTCAAGCACAGGTGACTTTGCCAGACACTGAGCCAGAGGGAGACACGATCATCATTGATGGCTCAGCCCTCGTCAGTTCCTTGCCTCCACGTAGCACAAAGACATTTGATGACTATGCCAAAGAAGATATCCTTCCAAAAGTAGAATCGTTCGGCACCAAATACGAACGGGTGGACATTGTCTTTGACACATACAAGAAGTCCAGTGACCAGGGTCAGAAAAAGAGTGGAAGCAGCAAAACCCCAACAAACTGGAGGAGCTTTCTCCAGGATGACAACAACAAAACAGAGCTCTTCCACTTTCTTGCAGAGAAAATGTGTGAAACTGAAACCACAAGTACTGTCATCACAACAAAGGGAGAAGATGCCATCAGCAACAAAAGCAAGTCCCTGGATGCTGTATCCCCTTGCTGCCACGAAGAGGCTGATACACGTATATTTGTACATGCCAGAGATGCAACGATAGAAGGCAGCAAGTCACTCATCATCAAGGCCAATGACACTGATGTGGTTGTCATAGCAGTATCTACACTGCCATCTCTACAGAGGCTTGGTCTCCAATACCTGTGGATTGCGTTTGGCCAAGGAGCCAGTGCTCGATGGATACCAGTCCATGATGTAGTCTCTGCAATAGGGCCTGAGAAAACCAGTGGGATCATGTACTTCCATGCATTTACCGGCTGTGATGTGGTCTCGTCTTTCCATGGGAAAGGAAAGAAATCTGCATGGCTGACTTGGGAAGTCTGTGGTGAGGTTTCTGAAAAACTCAGCAGCTGCCCAACGGAAGTTTCCCAGGATGACAAGCAAAAGCTGGAGAACGTTCTTGTCCTCATGTATGATAGATCGAGTGCTGCTAGCGGTGTTGATGAGGCAAGGTTGGATCTCTTTGCCCGAAAGCAGAGGTCTTATGATGCGATCCCACCAACCAGTATGGCCCTCAAAGAGCATGCAAAGCGTGCTGCCTACCAGGCTGGGATAATCTGGGGCCAAGCAACAGTGTCCAATCCAGAATCTGTCAGTCCTGCTGACTGGGGCTGGATGCAGAAAGGAGCGACATGGCAGATATGTTGGACGACACTTCCGCCAGTTGCAGCAAGCTGCCATGAACTGACCAAGTGTGCCTGCAAGAAAAGCTGTAACCGAAGATGCAAATGCTCTCGTTCAGGACTCTCCTGCACAACACTCTGCAGCTGTGGTTGTCAACTGTAGTTGTAGTGAACGTTGGCACATGAACTCAGCTTTCGATTAGAACGTTACGCAAAACCTACTGACATTATCAAGATTTGACTTGATTTGATTGGTGTGTTCTGACAGAGACAGCAGCATTATGACAAGGAGAGTCAACCACCACTACATTTAATGAATGTACTCATATTTTTGTATGTTTTTGAAGGACAATATTAGGGTATTGTCATGTTATGTAGGCCTATCTTTTTTGTGTCTGTTTGATTGTCATGTGTCACCATTCCATTATGTTTTTGAAGGACCATTATTGCAGAATTACGTTTCTTTCTGTCTGATTGACAATATTGTTTTCGTTCAGAATAATATGATTCAAGTAATAATATTTCAAATGCTAAATGTGTTCATTTGAATGTTGTTCTATACAATTTGTTATTGTTTTATATGGGATGTTGTTATGTTTTCATTAAATGTGTTCAATTTCTACCACTTAAGAGAATTCTGTGGCTTCTAAAAGTAGTAACAATGAATCCAGCATCCTCAGGAACATGTAACTAGACACCAAGATCATTCAAATCCATCAACTATTGTCTATATGCATTTCTATGGAAACACATGACTTCGAAAGGCAGTTTTGGCGGCCATCTTGCAAAACGGCCGCCATCTTGGATTTTTGAATGGCATGTCAGGCGAATTTATTCAGAAGACCTTTCGTCACCACCATGCCAAATTTGGTGCTTGTATCACAATTTGCATGATTATTCTGTTATCTGTTA
>JAGGCT020003880.1:7500-10596 GCA_017654935.2 Phymorhynchus buccinoides
CATAAGCTGGATATTCCATGCGGACACCCGTGCGCAATCCATAAATAAGTGAAACAAAGAAGGGAAAAGATTTGCGCACGTGTCCGAATTTCCCCTATTATATGCGTACACTTATATCCTTCTTTCTTCCACTTACTTAGAGGGTTTTCTGTACGGAACTTACGCGTCTAATCCGAACCCGGCCTTATAGTCACAGAGGCGTCTCTGTGAAATTCGGGTTGCTCCCACCTGGAGAGCGCGTCGCAAGCCAGAGGCGCACCACCCATTTAAAAAATAAATAAATTTGCATGCGATTTTTGTTTGACTGGTGAAGAAGGAAAAGGAGCGAGGGGGGGAGGGGGGGGGGGTGGTTTACATTTTGACCAAATGACAATCTTTTTCGTTGCCGTCATTGGGTTTAGCGTGTACTAAGTGCATGGGCACACGGGACCTCGGTTTATCGTCTCGTCCGAAAGACTCCACGTTAATTCAGACCGTATAAAGGCCTAGTGCAGAGTGAGAGGAGGGGGAAAAAATCCCCTGTACCCAGGTTCGAACTCGGGTTTATTGCATTGGCCACTGCAAAGAACACCTTTTGCAAGAGTGAATGCCCTTGGTGGGTGTGGGGGGGGGGGGAAGATGGTTGAGTACTGACCAAACAGTGGAATAACTCTCGGCCAAAAAACCCTATTTGAATCCACTTAAAGACCCACCAGATCACGTGTCGAAAATCACGGGTTTCACGTGTTCTCCCCTCTTATAACTGGAAAGAAATCTTGTTTTGACCAAGTCTGACTCCCATATAAATGGCCCCAAATTCAAACCGAAACATCAGTTTCAAGAGCAGCCTCAATTTCAAGTTGGGGAAATTTGCATGTGGGTCACAGCTACTCCCAGAAAAACACACACACCAAGGGACTTAATCGTGGTGCGTCACTGGGTCTTTAATCGCTGCCTTTTTGCCAGAGTGAATGCCCTTTTTGGATACTGATCAACAAGGGATTGACTCTTGCCGTCAAGGGCGTTACTAACCCTAGTTGCAGTGGCCTATACGAAACAAATAAGGGACTTAATCGTGGTGCGTCACTGGGTCTTTAACGGCTGCCTTTTGCCAGAGTGAATGCCCTTTTTTGGATACTGATCAACAAGGGATTAACTCTTGCCGTCAAGGGCGTTACTAACCCTAGATGCAGTGGCCTATACGAAAACAATAAGGGACTTAATCGTGGTGCGTCACTGGGTCTTTGACGGCTGCCTTTTTGCCAGAGTGAATGCCCTTTTTGGATGCTGATCAACAAGGGCTTAACTCTTGCCGTCAAGGGCGTTAACAGCCTTAGTTGCAGTGGCCTGCACGAGGCGAACGCGTTACCTCTGTGTCGCTCTACTGCACCTCACACTATGCAACCTTTTTCAGTTGGAAGACAATTAAGTTTGTGAACGATCTGTTCAAACTACTTGTGGCCGTGTGCCGGCGTCACACTATCAACAAGCATTGGCTGTATCATTCTCACCAACTAGCCCGAATGAGTTCAATTCAATTCAATTCAATTCAATTCAATTCAAATTCAAATTCAAATTCAAGTCAATTCATTTCAAACAACTTTATTAGTCTCTGAGGAAGTTGAGACGCACAATCGTAGGCTTCATAAACTATATCAATAAACATGCACAGTAGTATAATGGTCAACTTAGGACGCTCATTTCACCGCCGGGGGGGAGGGGGCAATTCAAACTACTTGTGGCCGTGTGCCGTCATCACACTATCAACAAAATCATTCTCACCAACTAGCCCGAATGAGTCTCTGAGGAAGACGCACCATCCTAGGCTTCATAAACTATGTCAATAAATATGCACAGTTAGTATAATGGTCAACTTAGGACGCTCATTTCACCGCCAGGGTTTGGGGGGGGGGGGGGGGCAATCAAACCAGTAGGGGGCTTAGCGCGTGATATTCTTAGTTGGGGGTAGTGAGTGAGAGAGAGAGAGAGAGAGAGAGACAGAGAGAGAGAGAGAGAGAGGAGAGAGAGAGAGAGAGAGAGAGAGAGAGAGAGAGAGAGATGAGTCCCTCCCTGTCTCTCTTTCTCTCACTACCGCCCAACTAAGAATATCACACGCTAAGCCCCTACTGGTTTGATTGCCCCCCTGGCGGTGAAATGTGCGAAGAGAAGAAGAAGAAAAATTGTGTTTTACGTCCTCTCGGTCATAGACACATATGGGACATTTGTAAATACAAAGATGGTGGGAACAATACTGGAGGCAATGCCCGGAGGCAGTGCAACACTAGTAAAGTCCCGAGTTTTTTTATATCAATATAGATAGGTGTAGCGGTAACCACGCCTCGGATAAACCTCATCGGCTATGGTACCGCCACAATGGGATAATAATAATAATAATAATACGGAAAACTTATATAGGCTAGCTGCTAGCTGCATTCCAGGCTAGCTGCTCATGGCGCTTTACAAAAAAATACATTTAACCAAATCACATCAATACCCATGCTCGCACGCACACAAGCACACACAGGTGAAATGTGCGTCCTAAGCTGCTCGTTACACTATACATCCGATGACACAGAAAGAGTGCAAAGCATTATAACAACAACATCATCGAGCGATTGAAAAGAGAAAGAGGTAAGTTACTGTAAGTATCAAAACATAAATGATCGCCTTCACACACTTAAGAACTATCGAGAATTCTGATCGCTTCTCGGCCTTTTGGCTAAGACAGTGATTCAGGAACATAAATTTTTGTTTATACCTTGTGGTTGGTTTGTTCAGCCCGTCGTACATGGCGAAAGCCGATACGCGACGTTAAACTGAACTTCCATCCTTCACACACGCTCTACAGTCTAGGGGGGGGTATCTATGCGTGAGTCATAGGGCCTGTGTGGTGTGTGGTGTGTGTGTGTGTGGGTGTCCTGTGTGTGTGTGTGTGTGTGTGTGTTGTGCGTGTGCGTGCGTGCGTGCGAGAGCTGAGCAGTGTGTGTGTGGTGTCTGTGTGTGTGTGTGTAGTGTGTGTGTGTGTGTGTGTGTGTGTGGTGTTGTCCGTCGTGTGTGTGTGTGTCTGTGTCTGTGTGTGTGTGTTTGTCCTCTGTGTGTGTTGTTCTCTTCTCCCCA
>JAGGCT020003881.1:0-2500 GCA_017654935.2 Phymorhynchus buccinoides
GTGTTTGTGTGTGCGTTGCTGTGTGTGTGTGACCAGTGGGAGTGTCGGTATGTATGTCGTGTTGTGTGTGTTGTGTTTGTGTGTGTGTGTGTGTGTGTGTTTGTGTTGTGTGGTGTGTGTGTGTGAGGCGGGGGGGGGGGGGGGGCGTTGGTGTGTAGGTGTGATGCTGTCGGCGTGGGTGTGTGTGTGTATGCGCGCGGCGTTGGTGTGTGTAGGTGTGTGCGTTTAGGTGTGTGTTTGTGGGTGTGTTCTGTCGGTGTGTGTGTGTGGGGGTGTGTCGGTGTGTGTGTTGTGTGTGTGTGTGGGGGGGGGGGGGTAGGGTCTTACCACCTGGGTGTTGGTTGTGGTGTGTGTGTTTGTGTGTATGTGGTGTGTGTAGGTGGTGTGTGGTGGTGGTGTGTGTTGTGTGTGTGTGTGTGTGGTGTCTATATATCTCTGTGTCAGTGTGTGTGTGTCGATGATGGTGGTGTGTGGTGTGGTGGTTTGTGTGTGTGTGTTTGTGTGGGTGTGTGTGTATGGCGCGCGTTCGCTTTTGCGGGTGTGTAGATTGTGAGTGTTTGTGTTTGCGTGTGGTGTGTGTGTGTGTGTTGTGTGTCTGTGTAGGTGTGTTGTGTGTTGTGTGGGTGGGTGTGTGTGGTGTAGGTGTAGGTGGTGTGTGTGTGTGTGTAGTGTGTGTGTGTGTATGTATGTGGTGTGTGCGTGTGTGTGTTTGTGTGTGTGTGTGTGTGTGTGTGTATGTGTGTGTGTGTTGTGTGTGTGTGTGTGTGTGTGTGTTTGCCTATAATGCTGTCGGTGCTTGTCATTTTGTGCTTTTGATCATCACACCTAGGGAACAGCATAAATTATAGCGTTAAAAGAATAACGGTGAAAAAGTGTGTGGTGTGTGGGGGGGGGGGGGGTGTTTTTTAAGTAAGCGGAAGAATAAGAAAGAAAAGGAAGGAAGATAAAAAAAAAGGAAAAGAAAAAGGAAAGGAAAGGAAGGAAGAAAGAAAGAAAGAGAGAAGAGGAGACTAGAGCAGGAGGATGAAGAGAAAAGGAAAAGGGGAAGAAGAAAGAAAGATAGACAGACAGACAGACAGACAAAAAGAAAGAAAGAAAGACAAGAAAAGACAAGAATAGAAAGACAGATAGACAGACAGACAGTCAGTCAGACAGACAGACAGACAGAAAGAAAGAAAGAAAGAAGAGAAAGACAGATAGACAGACAGAAAGAAAGACAGACAGAATGAGACAGACAAACAAGGAGGAGCTTGAAGAGGAGGGGGGGGGGGAGTTAACACAGAATTTTTAAAAAAAGTTTCTGCCCTTTAATCAAAGTTTTCAGACAGAGGACTTGCTAAGTTGCGAAGACTATGCCTACCACCCACCCTACCTACCTTCACCTAATATAGTGTGCAGACTGGAGGCCACTTACAGAACAATCCATCATGCGAGAGGAAGTGAGGTTTAATATATAATAAATGCGAGCAAGAAATCGTCAACTCAACATTATATGTGACCCCGCACCACCAAAGGGACATTAAGTGTCAAACTGACCATTCTGCGAAAATTATACCTTTGAAAACGTCAGAGAGTTCCCTTTCTAATGATACAAGAGCCATTCTTGTATCGTTTTCCGTTCCAGAGTTATGAGCATTTAAAGTTAGTAGGGTGAGCGTTGGCCATTTTGAGAAAACACAATCTGAATTCTAGCCTAGCTGAAGACAATGCATTGACCTACTCGTTTTAAAACACTTATAAGACCATTTAGATACCTTATTAAAGAGTTTCCTTCATGATATATGAAAGATAAGTTGCTAGAGAACACGAACATATTTGTTATCCTTTTTTACTGTTTTTTAAAAACCTGGATCCGATAAATGAGAGTAGCTGCGTGGCTCCACGTTTCCAGCACTGTGTGGACTTATGTGCTATAGGGTATAATGATGGAAGTGTCATGTTATGAATTGTACTAAATTTTTTGTTTTCAGGTTTTGTACGTTGTTACGATTCTTGGATTTGTGTTTTGCTATACGTGGTAGATTTTTATGCGGTGACAGTCCTGAGATAAGACGTTGACGGGACTATAACAGACTAACACGAAAATACCGGTAACTCAAAATTGAAAAAACCCACATTGAGATTTGTTTTTACTTTGCAAGCCTGTTGTGACAAACTAGCCCAACGACTTAATGTCCCTTTCGTGGTGCTGATTCACATAACAACTTTTTGGGGGGAAAATAGCAGGAGGTGGAGGTATGAAACATGGAAATAAAACGAAAGAAGAAATGAAGAAGGAGGAGAAACAGAGGTTGGTGGAACCAAAAGAAAATTGGTGGTGTTCGAGGGAACATGAAAAACAAAGCCATAGAAGTTGCCAGTTGTTCGGGTTAAAAAAAATCTTTGATTTACAAAAAAAGGCACATGTTTGTATAAAAGCTTGGATAAAAACAGATTCAGTGCACTAACGTTAACAACATACAATTGGCTTCTTGGCGCAGACTTTTAACAAAAAATGTCT
>JAGGCT020003882.1:0-10558 GCA_017654935.2 Phymorhynchus buccinoides
ATTCAATAACAAAGTTAACTAAGTTAACTAACGCATGCAAAAGTGAAAAGGCAAATGGGTTACACAAAAAAGAAAGAAACGCTTGGGGTAATTACAGGTGAGGGGGGAAGGAAGGGGGGGGGGGGGGGGGGTAAGGAGGGGGAATAAGGGGGAAGGGAGGGTATACTGAAGCATGTCACAACACACATAACACATGAGTAATAATAGTAAAACATAGGAGGGGAAAGAAAAAAAAAAAAAAAAAAAGTTTTTACATTTGTTCTTTAAGATTTTGAAATAGAATATTTGTATATGCCTTTTTGAAAGAATTCATGCCAGCTATTTGTTTTAAATTAGATGGCAAAGAGTTCCATAGAGTCCCACCCGAGTACGTTAAACTGGTTTTAAAAAGATCAGTTCTGGGTTTGGGGACAAGAATACTGTTTGTATATCTAGACTGGTTGAGTGGAAATCTTTTGATTAAGGTTGCAGGTGCAAAACCGTTTATAATTCTGTACATCATGACTGCTTTATTATACCGAAGCTTATCTGTGAAAGGAAGAATATTTAGTGAGACGTAATCTTGAAATGTTAATGAAGACGATTTCAAAAGACATGTTTTTAGAGCTCGTTTATGAACACTTATCAACGGCTTTAGGGTGTTAGCACTACTTGCATCAAAGAGAGTTGATGCATAATCTATGTGAGACTGGATGCATGCGTGGAAGAAATGCTTACGTGCATCAATATTAAGAAAATGCTTTATCTTAGAGAGCTGGAAAACTTTTTGAGATACTCGTTTGCTTAAGCTACTAATATGGGAGGACCAAGTAAGGTTGTTATCTAGAGTAATCCCTAAAACTTTATGTGTGTTGACTTCTTCAACTGGCTTATTGCGAATATATATTGGGGGGATAATACTTGTTATATTTTGTCGCTTTTGCCGTGACGTTACAATCATATACTTAGTTTTTGTATCATTTAATGCCATATGATTAAGTTCAGTCCAGTCAAGTAGCTGATCTACACTTTCTTGTAAACTAAAGGTTAATTGATTGAGATTGGTATGGTTTGAATGGATTGATGTGTCATCTGCAAACAGCTCACTAGGGTTTTTAATATAAAGAGGAAGATCATTAATATAGAGCAAAAACAGAAGAGGGCCCAGAACTGATCCTTGTGGTACACCAAAATGTATAGGTAAAAAATTAGATTTTTTGTTATGCAAGAAAACGGACTGTTCACGATTTGAAATAAATGATTTCATGAATTTAAGAACAGAGTTAGAAAGTTTATACACAGCTAGTTTCCGTAATAATAATTTATGGTTTATCACATCAAATGCTTTTGCGAAGTCTACGAAAATAACACCAGTAAACTTTAAATCATCCAGATTTGATAACCATTGATCAACAAGGTTAGTAAGGGCAGTATGGCATGAGTGGTTAGATCGGAAGCCAGATTGGTTTGGATGAATCAAGTCATATTTGGAAATATGGGATGTTATGTATTTATTAAAGTGTTTTTCTAAAGGCTTGGAAAGAACAGAAACAAGCGAAATAGGTCTGTAATTACTAGGGTCAGTTTTATCACCAGATTTATAGAGGGGTATAACTTTAGCTTGTTTGAGAGCATTAGGGAAATAACATTTATCAATACAAAGATTATATAAGTAGGTCAATGTGTCTGTAATGAGTGGAGCACTAAGTTTTAGAATGATTCCATCCAAACCATCAAGACCCCGAGTGCCTGTTTGTTTTAAATGAACAAGGTGAAAATAAACATCAGAAACTGTAATTGAAGGCACAACTAATTCAGACTTAATTTCCTTCGAATCACAAAAATCTTTTAGCAATTTGAGGTCATTTTCATCAGTTCTATCGTGTTTTACAGTCACATTTGCAAAGCTACAAAAATGGTGGTTTAAAGAATCAGCAGAAATAGCTTTGGACGCGAAGGATGCTTTATCTGAATTTTTACGACTAAGAGTGTTAATAGCTTTCCACATTGGTTTTGAGTTGTTTTTTGAGCAATTAAACACTAAATCATTAAAATATTTCTTTTTTGAATGGCGAAGCATTGAAGTAACTTTGTTTCTCTGTTTTTTGAACTGTTCAAATTGTTTACTTTTCAAAAGACTATCTCTTTCACGAATAGCTTCTTCAATTTCTTCAGTTAACCAGGGAGGTTTAGGCGAATATCTAACTCTCTTAGTGATGAAAGGTGCGTGCTTGTTATAAATCTCTATAAAACATTTATGCCATAACTCAAAGGCTTGATCCGGGTCAGTGAATTGATAAACATGACAGAGAGATGAACGAGCTAAATCATTCAGAAAAGCATCCTTATTGAATTTAGCGAAAGATCTATACGTAATGACTTTATGACCAGGTTTAGGCACCCTCGCGCCCTTTTTAAACCACGTTACACAAATAGGTAAGTGGTCGCTGCAGCCACAGTGTGGAGAACATATTTCAATAATGTTTTCTTTTGTACTAGAATATACATGATCAATTAATGTTTCGGATGAAGGGGTAATGCGAGTTGGGGTATCTATTAACTGATCTAGGCCGAAATTTTGATAGATTTGATTCCATTTATTATTAGTTTTACAGAGATCAATATTAAAATCACCGAACAGAATAATTTCACAACCAGTTAACGAAACAGCTTCCATCATATCATTGTACTTGTCATACTAATCGATGCGTTCTGCTGGGTTTCTATATAAAAAGCCAATTAAAATGGGTTTACTCTTTTTTATATGAACTTCCAACCAGATTGATTCAACACCATAGTTTTCAAAAGCGTTTACACGTTTACAATTAAGGGAATGACTGAAATAAACAATTAGACCTGTTTGGAGTGGAAGAGAAGGGTCTAATCGAAAGTGGTCGTAATTGGCCATTGAAATGTCTGAGTCAGAGATATTACTGGAAAGTCTAGATTCTGCACAGCCAAATACGTGAAATTGTTTCCCAGAATTATAAAGAATAGAGGAAAGCTCCTCATGTTTACTAAGTACACGATTTACATTTAAGAATCCTATTCTAAGACCCTCTTGCGAAGGCCAAGTATTTACAGTAGACATTTTATGTGAGGACATCTTTCTCAAGCAAGCAATCAATAAAATGACATGGATATACACAATAATTTACAGCAAAATGGTTTATACTACAACAGTGAAGCTATATCAACAATACAATTACAAGAACAAACCCAGTAAATGGTTTATACTACAACAGTGAAGCTATATCAACAACACAATTACAAGAACAAACCCAGTAAATGGTTTATACTACAACAGTGAAGCTATATCAACAACACAATTACAAGAACAAACCCAGTAAATGGTTTATACTACAACAGTGAAGCTATATCAACAACACAATTACAAGAACAAACCCAGTAAATGGTTTATACTACAACAGTGAAGCTATATCAACAACACAATTACAAGAACAAACCCAGTAAATGGTTTATACTACAACAGTGAAGCTATATCAACAACACAATTACAAGAACAAACCCAGTAAATGGTTTATACTACAACAGTGAAGCTATATCAACAACACAATTACAAGAACAAACCCAGTAAATGGTTTATACTACAACAGTGAAGCTATATCAACAACACAATTACAAGAACAAACCCAGTAAATGGTTTATACTACAACAGTGAAGCTATATCAACAACACAATTACAAGAACAAACCCAGTAAATGGTTTATACTACAACAGTGAAGCTATATCAACAACACAATTACAAGAACAAACCCAGTAAATGGTTTATACTACAACAGTGAAGCTATATCAACAACACAATTACAAGAACAAACCCAGTAAATGGTTTATACTACAACAGTGAAGCTATATCAACAACACAATTACAAGAACAAACCCAGTAAATGGTTTATACTACAACAGTGAAGCTATATCAACAACACAATTACAAGAACAAACCCAGTAAATGGTTTATACTACAACAGTGAAGCTATATCAACAACACAATTACAAGAACAAACCCAGTAAATGGTTTATACTACAACAGTGAAGCTATATCAACAACACAATTACAAGAACAAACCCAGTAAATGGTTTATACTACAACAGTGAAGCTATATCAACAACACAATTACAAGAACAAACCCAGTAAATGGTTTATACTACAACAGTGAAGCTATATCAACAACACAATTACAAGAACAAACCCAGTAAATGGTTTATACTACAACAGTGAAGCTATATCAACAACACAATTACAAGAACAAACCCAGTAAATGGTTTATACTACAACAGTGAAGCTATATCAACAACACAATTACAAGAACAAACCCAGTAAATGGTTTATACTACAACAGTGAAGCTATATCAACAACACAATTACAAGAACAAACCCAGTAAATGGTTTATACTACAACAGTGAAGCTATATCAACAACACAATTACAAGAACAAACCCAGTAAATGGTTTATACTACAACAGTGAAGCTATATCAACAACACAATTACAAGAACAAACCCAGTAAATGGTTTATACTACAACAGTGAAGCTATATCAACAACACAATTACAAGAACAAACCCAGTAAATGGTTTATACTACAACAGTGAAGCTATATCAACAACACAATTACAAGAACAAACCCAGTAAATGGTTTATACTACAACAGTGAAGCTATATCAACAACACAATTACAAGAACAAACCCAGTAAATGGTTTATACTACAACAGTGAAGCTATATCAACAACACAATTACAAGAACAAACCCAGTAAATGGTTTATACTACAACAGTGAAGCTATATCAACAACACAATTACAAGAACAAACCCAGTAAATGGTTTATACTACAACAGTGAAGCTATATCAACAACACAATTACAAGAACAAACCCAGTAAATGGTTTATACTACAACAGTGAAGCTATATCAACAACACAATTACAAGAACAAACCCAGTAAATGGTTTATACTACAACAGTGAAGCTATATCAACAACACAATTACAAGAACAAACCCAGTAAATGGTTTATACTACAACAGTGAAGCTATATCAACAACACAATTACAAGAACAAACCCAGTAAATGGTTTATACTACAACAGTGAAGCTATATCAACAACACAATTACAAGAACAAACCCAGTAAATGGTTTATACTACAACAGTGAAGCTATATCAACAACACAATTACAAGAACAAACCCAGTAAATGGTTTATACTACAACAGTGAAGCTATATCAACAACACAATTACAAGAACAAACCCAGTAAATGGTTTATACTACAACAGTGAAGCTATATCAACAACACAATTACAAGAACAAACCCAGTAAATGGTTTATACTACAACAGTGAAGCTATATCAACAACACAATTACAAGAACAAACCCAGTAAATGGTTTATACTACAACAGTGAAGCTATATCAACAACACAATTACAAGAACAAACCCAGTAAATGGTTTATACTACAACAGTGAAGAACAAACCCAGTAAATGGTTTATATCAACAATCAACAACACAATTACAAGAACAAACCCAGTAAATGGTTTATACTACAACAGTGAAGCTATATCAACAACACAATTACAAGAACAAACCCAGTAAATGGTTTATACTACAACAGTGAAGCTATATCAACAACACAATTACAAGAACAAACCCAGTAAATGGTTTATACTACAACAGTGAAGCTATATCAACAACACAATTACAAGAACAAACCCAGTAAATGGTTTATACTACAACAGTGAAGCTATATCAACAACACAATTACAAGAACAAACCCAGTAAATGGTTTATACTACAACAGTGAAGCTATATCAACAACACAATTACAAGAACAAACCCAGTAAATGGTTTATACTACAACAGTGAAGCTATATCAACAACACAATTACAAGAACAAACCCAGTAAATGGTTTATACTACAACAGTGAAGCTATATCAACAACACAATTACAAGAACAAACCCAGTAAATGGTTTATACTACAACAGTGAAGCTATATCAACAACACAATTACAAGAACAAACCCATAAATGGTTTATACTACAACAGTGAAGCTATATCAACAACACAATTACAAGAACAAACCCAGTAAATGGTTTATACTACAACAGTGAAGCTATATCAACAACACAATTACAAGAACAAACCCAGTAAATGGTTTATACTACAACAGTGAAGCTATATCAACAACACAATTACAAGAACAAACCCAGTAAATGGTTTATACTACAACAGTGAAGCTATATCAACAACACAATTACAAGAACAAACCCAGTAAATGGTTTATACTACAACAGTGAAGCTATATCAACAACACAATTACAAGAACAAACCCAGTAAATGGTTTATACTACAACAGTGAAGCTATATCAACAACACAATTACAAGAACAAACCCAGTAAATGGTTTATACTACAACAGTGAAGCTATATCAACAACACAATTACAAGAACAAACCCAGTAAATGGTTTATACTACAACAGTGAAGCTATATCAACAACACAATTACAAGAACAAACCCAGTAAATGGTTTATACTACAACAGTGAAGCTATATCAACAACACAATTACAAGAACAAACCCAGTAAATGGTTTATACTACAACAGTGAAGCTATATCAACAACACAATTACAAGAACAAACCCAGTAAATGGTTTATACTACAACAGTGAAGCTATATCAACAACACAATTACAAGAACAAACCCAGTAAATGGTTTATACTACAACAGTGAAGCTATATCAACAACACAATTACAAGAACAAACCCAGTAAATGGTTTATACTACAACAGTGAAGCTATATCAACAACACAATTACAAGAACAAACCCAGTAAATGGTTTATACTACAACAGTGAAGCTATATCAACAACACAATTACAAGAACAAACCCAGTAAATGGTTTATACTACAACAGTGAAGCTATATCAACAACACAATTACAAGAACAAACCCAGTAAATGGTTTATACTACAACAGTGAAGCTATATCAACAACACAATTACAAGAACAAACCCAGTAAATGGTTTATACTACAACAGTGAAGCTATATCAACAACACAATTACAAGAACAAACCCAGTAAATGGTTTATACTACAACAGTGAAGCTATATCAACAACACAATTACAAGAACAAACCCAGTAAATGGTTTATACTACAACAGTGAAGCTATATCAACAACACAATTACAAGAACAAACCCAGTAAATGGTTTATACTACAACAGTGAAGCTATATCAACAACACAATTACAAGAACAAACCCAGTAAATGGTTTATACTACAACAGTGAAGCTATATCAACAACACAATTACAAGAACAAACCCAGTAAATGGTTTATACTACAACAGTGAAGCTATATCAACAACACAATTACAAGAACAAACCCAGTAAATGGTTTATACTACAACAGTGAAGCTATATCAACAACACAATTACAAGAACAAACCCAGTAAATGGTTTATACTACAACAGTGAAGCTATATCAACAACACAATTACAAGAACAAACCCAGTAAATGGTTTATACTACAACAGTGAAGCTATATCAACAACACAATTACAAGAACAAACCCAGTAAATGGTTTATACTACAACAGTGAAGCTATATCAACAACACAATTACAAGAACAAACCCAGTAAATGGTTTATACTACAACAGTGAAGCTATATCAACAACACAATTACAAGAACAAACCCAGTAAATGGTTTATACTACAACAGTGAAGCTATATCAACAACACAATTACAAGAACAAACCCAGTAAATGGTTTATACTACAACAGTGAAGCTATATCAACAACACAATTACAAGAACAAACCCAGTAAATGGTTTATACTACAACAGTGAAGCTATATCAACAACACAATTACAAGAACAAACCCAGTAAATGGTTTATACTACAACAGTGAAGCTATATCAACAACACAATTACAAGAACAAACCCAGTAAATGGTTTATACTACAACAGTGAAGCTATATCAACAACACAATTACAAGAACAAACCCAGTAAATGGTTTATACTACAACAGTGAAGCTATATCAACAACACAATTACAAGAACAAACCCAGTAAATGGTTTATACTACAACAGTGAAGCTATATCAACAACACAATTACAAGAACAAACCCAGTAAATGGTTTATACTACAACAGTGAAGCTATATCAACAACACAATTACAAGAACAAACCCAGTAAATGGTTTATACTACAACAGTGAAGCTATATCAACAACACAATTACAAGAACAAACCCAGTAAATGGTTTATACTACAACAGTGAAGCTATATCAACAACACAATTACAAGAACAAACCCAGTAAATGGTTTATACTACAACAGTGAAGCTATATCAACAACACAATTACAAGAACAAACCCAGTAAATGGTTTATACTACAACAGTGAAGCTATATCAACAACACAATTACAAGAACAAACCCAGTAAATGGTTTATACTACAACAGTGAAGCTATATCAACAACACAATTACAAGAACAAACCCAGTAAATGGTTTATACTACAACAGTGAAGCTATATCAACAACACAATTACAAGAACAAACCCAGTAAATGGTTTATACTACAACAGTGAAGCTATATCAACAACACAATTACAAGAACAAACCCAGTAAATGGTTTATACTACAACAGTGAAGCTATATCAACAACACAATTACAAGAACAAACCCAGTAAATGGTTTATACTACAACAGTGAAGCTATATCAACAACACAATTACAAGAACAAACCCAGTAAATGGTTTATACTACAACAGTGAAGCTATATCAACAACACAATTACAAGAACAAACCCAGTAAATGGTTTATACTACAACAGTGAAGCTATATCAACAACACAATTACAAGAACAAACCCAGTAAATGGTTTATACTACAACAGTGAAGCTATATCAACAACACAATTACAAGAACAAACCCAGTAAATGGTTTATACTACAACAGTGAAGCTATATCAACAACACAATTACAAGAACAAACCCAGTAAATGGTTTATACTACAACAGTGAAGCTATATCAACAACACAATTACAAGAACAAACCCAGTAAATG
The DNA here is from genome assembly GCA_017654935.2 of Phymorhynchus buccinoides. Taxonomy (NCBI): domain Eukaryota; kingdom Metazoa; phylum Mollusca; class Gastropoda; order Neogastropoda; family Raphitomidae; genus Phymorhynchus; species Phymorhynchus buccinoides. Next base: position 9,062 of record JAGGCT020003882.1, read on the forward strand.
GTTTATACTACAACAGTGAAGCTATATCAACAACACAATTACAAGAACAAACCCAGTAAATGGTTTATACTACAACAGTGAAGCTATATCAACAACACAATTACAAGAACAAACCCAGTAAATGGTTTATACTACAACAGTGAAGCTATATCAACAACACAATTACAAGAACAAACCCAGTAAATGGTTTATACTACAACAGTGAAGCTATATCAACAACACAATTACAAGAACAAACCCAGTAAATGGTTTATACTACAACAGTGAAGCTATATCAACAACACAATTACAAGAACAAACCCAGTAAATGGTTTATACTACAACAGTGAAGCTATATCAACAACACAATTACAAGAACAAACCCAGTAAATGGTTTATACTACAACAGTTAAGCTATATCAACAACACAATTACAATAACAAACCCAGTAAATGGTTTATACTACAACAGTGAAGATATATCAACAACACAATTACAAGAACAAAACCAGTAAATGGTTTAAACCAGTAAATGGTTTATACTACAACAGTGAAGCTATATCAACAACACAATTACAAGAACAAACCCAGTAAATGGTTTATACTACAACAGTGAAGCTATATCAACAACACAATTACAAGAACAAACCCAGTAAATGGTTTATACTACAACAGTGAAGCTATATCAACAACACAATTACAAGAACAAACCCAGTAAATGGTTTATACTACAACAGTGAAGCTATATCAACAACACAATTACAAGAACAAACCCAGTAAATGGTTTATACTACAACAGTGAAGCTATATCAACAACACAATTACAAGAACAAACCCAGTAAATGGTTTATACTACAACAGTGAAGCTATATCAACAACACAATTACAAGAACACACCCAGTAAATGGTTTATACTACAACAGTGAAGCTATATCAACAACACAATTACAAGAACAAACCCAGTAAATGGTTTATACTACAACAGTGAAGCTATATCAACAACACAATTACAAGAACAAACCCAGTAAATGGTTTATACTACAACAGTGAAGCTATATCAACAACACAATTACAAGAACAAACCCAGTAAATGGTTTATACTACAACAGTGAAGAATCAACAACACAGGGGGGGGGGGGAACAAACCCAGGAAAAAGCAGAATCACGAAATTGGGAGGGGGGGGGGGGGGGGGGGGAAGGGTTGAGGCGGAGTGATAAACCACGCAACACTGATATAATAATAAAAAAGTAAATTAATAAGAATAATTAAAGAATAAAGAAGGACCATTAACAAAAAAACTCCAAAACAGAGAACTTTTCAATGACAATGAAACAGTCAATACTAAATATAAACAATCAATCCAAAACAGCGGACTCTCAACGAGTACACGAGAAATGTAGGCCTACAATCAAAATTCTTGATCCTCCAGCAATCTGATATCATACGTTATATATATATATATATATATATATTTAATCAGCTTCCTAAATCATCAGTGAGTCAGGCATCTGCAATATT